>LS057293.1:0-11109 GCA_900241095.1 Acartia tonsa
AAATCTTTAGACACACATAAGTATTTCACCTCAACTACAACTCACCTGTAAGATTTACAGGTGGGTATTGATAAATCCGGAGGATAATAATTTCATTGTGATTCTTAATTTTAATCTTGTGAATTTTAGCCTGTAAATCACATGGTGACATATATATATAAGAGAACATCTTGGATTAGTTTATTTTAATATCGTTATAATAACTCTTATAATAAAGATGTAAACTTTTTATGTAAATAATTAAGACAAATAAAGAATCAAATAATAATAATAAGCAATTTGTGAAGTTTAACGTTGAATAACCGTCAAAAAAGATTAGTTGGTTA
This sequence comes from Acartia tonsa, assembly GCA_900241095.1. Taxonomy (NCBI): domain Eukaryota; kingdom Metazoa; phylum Arthropoda; class Copepoda; order Calanoida; family Acartiidae; genus Acartia; species Acartia tonsa. Next base: position 327 of record LS057293.1, read on the forward strand.
AAATTTTTATCTAATTTGGTTCTCATTTGTTTGTTCAGATCACATTAATATGAGTCCTTCTAGTCAAAAACTGGGACTAGGACAAGGACACCATAACAGCGACTTACAAAGCCATTGCAATAAGTTTGTTGAATTATGCTTGTCTACATGGAGTCTTGTCATTTCAGAGAACAGCTAGAAAAAGATACAAAAATCACAGAACAAAGCTCTGAAACCCACTACTGGTGACCTAATTCACATATACATCAAGAAACAAAAATTTTACCAATCCAAGAACATTGTCTGTTGAAATTAAAACAATACCTATTTATCGGCATCAACCTGACCATCCAGGACACAAAAATGTTTCCAGACCACTGCCAGCAGAGATTATCTGTGTCAAAAGTAAATAAAACTAAACATTTCAATGATGCTCTCCATTTATACTGACCCTCTATTGTACGAGGTAACTTTTCTTGTAATCTAATTTCACCATGTGATTAACAGGCTAAAATTCACATGATTAAAATTAAAAATCATAATGAAATAATTTTCCTCCGGATTATTCTTTAATTTTACTTTACTTAAAAGATTTATCAATACCCACCTGTAAATCTACAGGTGAGTTGTAGTTGAGGTAAAAAAATACTTATGTGTGTCTAAAAATTTGGTGTGTTTGTTGTAAGTGTGAAATATAGTAAATTTATATTACATACAAATTAAAATAAACAAACACTTTTAAAAAAGCCCTCATTTGCAAGTAGTTTTCTTTATATATTCAAATCATGACATTTATCCCGGGTCAATTGAAAGGATTTTTTAAAAGGAGCCAAAATGAATTTGAAAATATTGTATATGATTCAATAATTCTAGATAAAATGGGATTATTATTCTTATCTAATTGTTCATTAAAATAAAATGGATCATTTGCTTGACATCTTGTATTTTTTGATTTTAAAGACAGATAAAGATTTTTTATACTTTAAAATATCTAAAGATCGTAAAAAATCTGTTACTTTAAATATTCCTAAACCTCCATTTTCAACACCTGAAAAGATTTTAGATTTTGCAATTGGTCTACTTTGACATAAGAAAGAAATAATAAGATTTTCTATCTGCAAAATTATTTTTTTAGATGGAAAGACAACTGTTACTACATAATTTAATAAAGGTATCATGAATACCTTAATAATTGCAATTTTACCAGGTGAAGTAAGAAAGAAAAGTGCCCAAAAATTTCTGATTTTTGACATTTTAGTGACAATTTTGTTCCAGTTATTTTCCATATTAGAGAGTTTTGAATCAAAATGTAATCCTAAAATATCAAACTCATCAACTAAATCAATACCAATTATATCCAACTCCAGAAAAAAATTGTTTGATGGCTTCCTACCTATAATACAAATTTTAGTTTTGTTTACATTTGTTTTTAAGTTAGAAACTTGAGCAAAGTGGGTAAGAATTTGAAAAAAAAGTTTTTAAAGCAATAGCAGTTGGAGTAAATGCAACAATACATTCATCGGCAAATGCTGATTCAGGGTCTGGCTGTGTATATGTGTTGGTCAGTTTAAAAGGTATAGCTCTTGGTATTACAATTTCATTGTTAATTGATGTAATAAGTAATAAAAGGGTTAGGGCAATTTTAAAAATGTTAGTACTTTGCCTATCATCTTGCATTCAGGGTCTGGCTGTGTATCTGTGTTGGTCAGTTTTAAAGGTATAGCTTTTGGTATTACAATTTCATTGTTAATTGATATAGTAAGTAATAAAGGGGTTAAAGCAATTTTAAAAATGTTAGGACTTGGCCTTTTATCTTGCATATAGCCAACTTTCATGGGAAAGTTAGGTGTTATTCCAGTATCAGTAAAAATAAGGGCAAATCTATCATTCATGCATGTTAAAATCATATTTATCATATTTGGGCCAAAATTTATAAATAACAATACATTTTTTAAATATTTATGTCCAACACAGTTAAAGGCTGAAAAAAAGTCAAAAAAAAAGCAATTGCTAGAGACGAGTTGGAAGCTAAAGTTTTAGAAATACGTTCATAATTTTGAATCAAATTTTCCTGAATAATGTATTTAGAAGAATAGGCTTTTTGAGATCTGATATTAATTCTGTCAATTCCTTTTTTTAACCTATTGTCGATAACCCCAGAGAAAATTTTGTACACAGTAGACAAACAAAAAATTGTCCTCCAAGATTAATTTTTGTTAGGTCAGAATTTTTCTTGGCTATAAGTCTAATTTTACCACATCTTAGCATGCCTCTTAACTGTTTTTTATTCACCATTTTTTTAAAGCCTCGCAGTAAAGGTAAGCTTAAAATGTTTCAAAACTTAACCAACATTCTATAGGGAATATTATCTGGTCCTACACTAGAATTTAAATTAGCTGAATTAAGTGACTCTTTTAATTCATTAATAGAAATGTCTGCCTTTAATTTTTCTCTATCTGTGTTATTTAATTAATGTTCTTATATTTTTGGGTGATTTACATTATTGCCCAAAAAATCAAAGAGAAAAGAATTGGAAATAAAATTATTTAAAATAAATTTATTTTTAAAGTGATTTGGTAAAAACTCATTCCTTTTATTCTCACATGTAAAAGATAAAAGTCATCCTTAATTTGGGAGATAGAGTCAGCTTTTTAAAATTTTTTTAGCAAACTACTAAATGCTTTTGAAGCCTTTTCTGCATCACAGAACCAAGCTCTCAAACCCACTACTGGTGACCTAATTCACATATACATCAAGAAACAAAAATTTTACCAATCCCAGAACAATGTCTGTTGAAATTAAAACAATACCTATTTACCGGCATCAACCTGACCATCCAAGACACAAAAATGTTTTCAGATTACTGCCAGCAGAGAGTATCTAAATCAAAAGTAAATGAAACTAAACATTTCAATGATGCTATCCATTTTTTGACTAGAAGGACTCATATTATTGTGATCTGAACAAACTAATGAGAACCAAATTAGATGAAAATTTTAACCAACCAATTTCTTTTGACGGTTATTCACTGTTAAACTTCACAAAGTGCTTATTATTATTATTTGATTCTTTATTTGTCCTAATTGTTTACATAAAAAGTTTACATCTTTATTATAAAAGTTATTATAACAATATTAAAATAAACTAATCCAAGATGTTCTCTTATATAAAAAAAAGGTGTCAGTTGATTATAAAGCAGAAGTAAAAAAAAGAGAGAGAAAATTGCCGTTTAACATAAAAAGTGTACATTTTAATTAAAAATTTCAAGACTAATTTAACATAATATATTATTTTCTCAAAATATGTCAAATTAATACAAAAAAATAGCACTTTAGAATGTCTTAAAAGAAAAAATAAGCGTCATTGTCATTGACAAGAAAAAAATATTTATGATACAAATATTAGGTCAATATTAAATATACTCTCATTAAAATGTGTCTTATGAATACAGGGCTGAACTTAAAATTGTTAAAGAGGGATAAATAAATGAGGCCTGTTAAATGAAAACTGCAGAATGCTTTAATGGGCAGATCACTAAAAGCTCCACCTCATGAATATTGTGTAGGATGCATAGTTATACTGACCCTTTATTGTACTAGGTAACTTTTCTTGTGGTCTAATGTCACCATGTGATTAACAGGCTAAAATTCACATGATTAAAATTTAGAATTACAATAAAATAATTATCCTCCGGATCATTCTTTAATTTTACTACACTTAAAAGATTAATCAATACCCACCTGTAAATCTTACAGGTGAGTTATAGTTGAGGTGAAATACTTATGTGTGTCTAAAGATTTGGTGTGTTTGTTGTAAGTGTGAAATATAGGAAATATATATTACATACAAATTAAAATACACAAACACTTTAAAAAAAGTTTTCCTTTGCAAGTAGTTTTCTTTCTAGTTTTCTATATCAGACAAATTGCAACTGCATTTGTTAACCAAATCATAGTCTATGCAGGGACTTAAACCAAAGCACAGTGCGCTAACCACTACACTTTGAGACAATAATGTTAGTTTAAAGTAAATTGTTATAGAAAAAAATCCGTAAACGTTGTGTATGTTAAAAAAAAAATTCTAGAAATAAATTTTACGCCTAACACTTGAAAAAAATGAAGTAAATTCAGCATGTGCAAATTTTAATTTTTAAAAACATTTTAAATTTTAAACTGGAAGGTTTAGTTAAGTTTATTTATAAAAAAAACTCATTGTTTCATTGATTAAAAATTACAATTATTTTAAATCAGTTTAGGAAATGTCAGCATGATGTTGTAAAAGTTATATGTAAAATTTTTTTTTGAGGTAATTTTGACATGTTAAAAATTTTCTACAACATACAGAGAAACAAAAAAGATAAAAATTTTTTTTTTAATATTCAAACAAATATTTTATTATATTTTAATAATTTTTTTTTTTAAATAAAACTTTTCTAAATTTAAATTTAGAAAATTTTATTTTAAAAAAATACTTTTGCAGTAAAAAAAATAGACAAAAAAATTTTTAAAAACTTTTTTTTTAAACTATTAAATATATAATGTTATAAATAATACAATTTGTAATATTTTATTTTATACATAAATGTTATTTCTTTACAAAAAACGTTGCATTTGTAGTTCTTTTTCTCTTTCTTTACTATCATTTAACTCTTCCTTGATAAAAAAAAGGCAATTAATTAAGAAACAAATAGAATTTAAAAAAAAAAACTTTAATATATATCTATTTGTTTTTAAAACTGTTTTTTGTTAAAAACTTTGCAAGATAAATTTGAAATAATTACTAATAGGTCACCTGAATTTTATCAAAAGCACTTTTTTGCACAGTTTGTTTTTTAAACTGCGGAGGTTGCACTTTTGGTTGAGGTTTTAAAACCTTAAATATTAAATTTCTAAATTTACAAAATTTTAAAAAATATATATTTTTTAAATACCTGAGGTTTTCTTAGTGGTAGGTTTTTTTCAATCTTGAATTTTACTTCTTTTTTTGAAGTGCTAAAGTATAAACAGGAAAATTTCTTAAAATAAAATTTTTCAAAAGTTATCACAAACTGATAAATTTATTACAGTTTAGAAATGTCCATTTTAAACTTTTTTAAAACTATTTTTGAAACTATACAATAAAAATTTTTAACTATCATGTTTTAGAACAACAAGTTTATCAATAAATTCTTTAAAAAAATTTTTTACTTTATATCAGTTTTTTTGTCTTGTAGTTTTATTTGACTTCTAAAAAATTATATCATTATTTTAGTAATTATCTTAAAAAAAAACATTTTTAATATCTTTGTTAAAAGCAAGCAAAAAAAATAATGTTTATTTCGCCATAATATGCTTTAGAAGCTTATACCTTTGAATTATTAGTTCTTTTTCTCTTTCTTGAAGATCTTTTATTTCTTGTGCAATTTTTTCTTCTGTTGGATTCTTACAAAAAAAAATTTTAAACTTTAAAATAGCAAAGAAATTTTTTTTTTAATTACCTTTGTTTTAGAATTTTTAAAAAAAACTTCATTTTTACTTCCAAACTGATATTTTTGTAACCTAAAAAAATATGTTAAATTTTCATTAAAAATTTTCTTTACATTTAATTTTACACCTACATTTTTTGGATTGTCATTGTAAACTGAAAGTGAAATCTAGTGAAATTTTTCAACGCATGCGTAACAAAATATTTATTTACTTGACAAAGTGTAAAATAAAAAAAAATTTATTGTAATTTTGTTTTTAATTTAAGACAAAAAATTATTATTTTTAACTTAAAAACCGTTTTTTTAATCTTGCCTGAGATTAAAATTTAAAAAAAAAAACTTTCTTAAAATTTATTATTTTGGTAAAAATTAATTTATAGTCAGTAGATTTACTATATGTTTGATTAATTGGCTGATTACATTTTTAAAGACTTTTTATCTTTTTATGTTTTTTTTTATCTTGTTAACCGCTGAACTGATACAAGGTAGATTTTAATTGCTTTTAGGGAGGTTGTTAACCTTTTTTGGATATAATTCTAGGATTTTACTTTGTAAATTATAAAAAGAAATATGAAATTTTTTTAAACTCTTTTTTAAAAACATTCCAAAAAGAAATTTAAACAACACCTCATTGTTAGAATGTTTTAAAATTTAAAATCAAAAAAAATTTTTCAAAAAGCTGAATTTTTTTTTTACTTCTAAAAAGTAAAAGAAAAAAATTAATTTAAAAAAATATATATAATTTTATTTTATAATTTAGCGTTAAAATATTAAAAACCATTAATAAAACTCATAATGTAATAATTAAATTTTGCATAGTGATTTCTTTAGTAATTAGGTACGATTTACTCTATTATTATTACCAAAATGTCCGTACGTATGTTTTAAAACATGTTGATTTTTTTTATTTTTTAACATCAAATTTTTAGTATAATAATTCCCAAAACAACAAAATATAAAGTAAAAAGCAAAGCAACGCTATAATTAAGTCCTAAAAATATAAGTAGGTTTAAAAACATCATCCTGAATTAAGCAGTTCTTTAACAAATATACTTTGACTTTTCTGAATTTATATTATGATTTTACAGTTCTAACACTAAATAAGTCTTCGTTTGTCTTACCGTTTTAGTGCTTCGCTTTTATAAATGTTGTAATTCTTGTTTTTTTTTATTTTAAATCTTATTATTACATTTAGGCACTTTTCTAGACATACTTGTATTTTTTAGACAGTTTTTTTAGGAGGAAAACGTAATTTTCTCTTTTAATATTTGGTTTTTTTTAAATTTTTAAATTAATTTTAAATTTTTACGTTCAAGTGATTTTATTAATAACTAAATTTTAGAGATTTTTTAAAATTATGTTTTACATATTTTAACAAATTTTTTTTTTAAATTTGTAAATAAATTAGGGTTTAAGATTAAATTTTTTTTAGATTTCACAGGTTTTTTTTGACGGTTTTTTTATTTTTATTTAAGATTGACAGCTAACATTGTTAAAAATGAAAAATGCTTATTTTCTACATTTTTTTATCAAGTTTTACTAAAATCTGTGTAGTAATTTTAATGAACGGTAAAATAATAATGTGTTTATGGTTTGCAAATAAAAACGTACTAGCGTTGGCTTAATATAACTATATCGCTATTAGCTAGTTTCTATCAAACTATTTTATAATAAATCAATTTTCCTCCCTTGCCATTACTATCTAAAAGAAAGAAGTAAATAATTATTAATTTAAATGATTTTAAAAAAATTTATTTCAATTATATTTTTTTCACATTACCATCACCAAAGGGTTAATATCATTAAAATTTTAGTTTTAATATTTTAACACAAAGAAAGTGTCGCCACAATCGAATTCTTTTTAAATACAGTTTTATCAGATTTACTCTATTATGAACGTATTTATTTTTAATTTATAAAATAAGGATTAAATACTTCAATGTAATTCAAATATCTACATGAAGTGAAAAACTTAATTCATTCCATAAACAAATAGGATAAAGGTCTTATCACTTTGGTCAATAAGAATAAGAACCAAGGAGGCAGAGGGGGAGTTTATACACTTATAGGAAATAAAATTTAGTATAAATGTTTGCTCTGGATTTTTTTAAGCTTGTTGGTATAGTTATTAACCTTTTTGTAAAATCTCTTATATGATTAAATCTACTAGTAAAACTATAAAAATTTATTTGGCACTTTTCTTCTAGGAGCTAGTGGGTTAAAACAGCCCCCAAAACACTAAAATCTAGAGTCTAAGCTTATTTTTAGAGATAACAAGCAAATTTTTTTGCATAATTGAGCTAAGTAGCCACTAAAGATTTAATTTTTGGAACTTTCCTTCTTGGGGTTAATGGGGTATACCACCTTCCAAAACACTAAAATTTAAGGATTGAACTTATTTTTAGAGATACCAAGCTGATTTTTATTGTAAACACTTTCTTTTTAAAGGATAGTGGGGTGAAACACTTAATTTATAAAATCCAAGATGAGTATTATGTTTGGGCTTATTGTTAAAGTTATAAATTGATCATTGGAAAATCTCCTATATGATTCAATCTACCAGTATAACTTAAGTTCGACACTTTCCTTTTATGGACTAGTGGGGTAAAACTGCCCTTAAAACTACTAAAACTTAAAGTTCTCGGCTTTAAAAAAAAAAATATTGAGCTGATTTTGTTAATAAATACTTTTTTTTCAATTCACTATAGATTTCAATGAGGTAAACTCTTTTAAAGACTAAATTATTTTTTTTTTATTATGTGAAATAAGTTTTCATTAAAATTCAACATGATAGCTTTTAAAATCAGCTCAAAACTCATAGGGGGTGTTTTATCCACTCTTGACTCTAGAAGGAAAGTGCCAAAATGAAATCTCTAGTGGCTTCTTATCTCAATTATGAGAATAAATTTTAAATTAAAAAAATCATGTTGATTAAAATAAGCTCAAACTTTAAATTTTAGTGTTTTAGGGGGTGTTTTATCCCATTAACGCCAACAAAGAAAGCTACTTAGCTTAATTATGCAAAAAAAGTTAACATTATAAAAATTGGCTTAATATCTCAAAAATATGCTCAAACCTTATATTTTAGTGTTTTGGGGGCTGTTTTGACCCACTAGCCCCTAGTGCCAAAATTAAATTTTTAAAGTTTTACTAGTAGATTTTATCATATAAGAGATTTTATCAACGAGCCCAAAAAATTTTAAGTACCTAAAATATACAATTTTACCTAAAAAAATAATTATATAACTAATAATAATTATAACTTCTAGGTGCTAAGTAATATAATTTAAAAAAAAGTTTGTGTAAAAAGTATCAAACTTAAAATTCTCAAGAAAAAACTGCATATTATACTAATAATAGTACAAAAACGTTTTATACAAATATGAAAACTATTAAAAATATTAATACTATTATGAGCTTTCCAATGGTATGTATTTAAAATGTGTGTATATTTTTTTAGGCTTGCTAATGTTAATTTTAGGTAAAAAGCAGCTACAATCTTTTTCCAGCACTTTCTCCTAAGAAGGAACGCTTTTGATTTCGTTTTTTGCCTTTTTCATTATTCTATATATCAGAATCTGTAAAAATCTCAGAGAACCTGTTTTAAAAAACTGCTTTTTTCTTCCGGCGACCAGTGAAAGCTAGACATAGTTTTTTTTGTATGGATGAGAACCAAATCCTATCTATTAAATTCAAATAAATACGATAAAATTTGTCGTTTAGGGCAATATTTTTTTTAAATTAATTTTTTTGTGACAAGCTCCCTTTTTTAAAAATATTAAGCTTAAAAACATCACAAACACTTAAAAAAAAATGTGTGTTGTAAACTGCACCGTTGTTTTAAAAATTTTTAGAAATAATTTTTTTAAACTTTAATGTATTTTTTTGCTTTTTCTGTATTTCTTTTATTTGTATCAGAAAATCACTAACGCAGTTTATTTTGAACTAACTTTATGTATTTATTATATTACAAACATGCAATTTTCTATCATTCCATAATTTTATTCATTTAAAAGATTAACTTTTTTTAATTTTTACGTAAATGCGCAAAAAAAGCTGTTTTGTTACATAATTAGACCACTAAAATATCTAAAACTGCTACATACAGTCTACTAGAGTTTGTTTAACATAAATATATTGGCTAGATTTATTCTATGTTTTAAATACTTTCTTTTGGTTTTAAAAAATCAAACACGCTCTATATTACTATAAATCTTTTCTGATTTTTTAAAAGATTAAATGTCTCTTCATTTTCTTCCTTTTTTTAAAATTTTTTAAAAACTATTTTTAGACGTCTATTTCTTATATAGATTTGTCACATATCTTAACCTATTAGTGCCGAACTGGGCATTAAAACCCGGTTCCAAAAAATGGAAAAAAAACCGGTTTACGGCTTCATAATTGCATCATTCTCAGTATGAATCCCCCTCTACTACCCTAACTTTCATTATATGATTTTTTTATCGATTTTTTACGCCCTATTATGACCCGGTTCGGCATGGCCATAAATATCCGACAGTTTTAAAACCCTGCTCGGTTTTGGTTTAAAACGTCGGCACATAAAGCCAAAACACTAAATTTGAAATAAATCGCTTCGTATATTACTTGTAGCTCTATAAATTACATAAGGTTGTGTAGTTTTTAATTTCAAATCGTTCTAAAAAGTGTTCATCTCACTTTGTGCGTTCAAAAATTACAATTTTTGATTTTTGGTCAAAAAAACCGGGTTTATACTACAAAACCGGGTTTTAATGCCCGGAGAAACCGCCCAAAACGGGTCAAAATGCCTGGTTGGTGTTTATGGCCAAATTAAACCGTTTTTTTTTGCAACTTTTTTTTGCACGCCACTAGAGCAAAACTTAAAAATTGGAATTTCGTTTTTACTATTATAAAGCTTCCCTGAGATTTTTAGCTCGATCGGCCCATAAAAAAGGCGCTCGGCACTAATGGGTTAATGCAATAAATGTTAAAAATTTAAAGATTTCATTAAACAAAAAATCCCGCAAAAAAAGGTTTAAAATACGTAGCATGGCACTTGAGCCTGTAATTACCCTGCTAAAATGCCTAGTTTTTTTTTTAATTAAAAAAATTAAATTTTTATTTTTAAGTTAGTTTTATGGTACTAAAACGCAACAAAAAAAAGGGAAAAAATTGCTATTAAGAATATGCATGTCTTTTCAAAGAATAGATTATATAAAAAAAAAAAATAAACATATTTAGGCTCACGGTTGGACCCTTAGATGTAAAAACTTTATTTAAGTGTTTGGCCAAAATGACTTAGCAATTGTATCTGTAAGTACGTCTAATAACACCCTTTGCTATTTTTAAAATCCTAGAAAA
>LS057294.1:0-11107 GCA_900241095.1 Acartia tonsa
CGTCTGGCGAGTCCTGATCTTAAATAAGATTCTTGTTTCCCTTTTAAAATATCTTAATATCTTACTTTACATCCAGGAATCTTGAGGGATAAGGCAATGGATATTAAATTAATGTACATTTCCGATCATGATAGACAAAATTATTCCTTCTTATCTATAGATTATTGGTTGAAAAGTTTGGTCACTGTCAGATTAAACCAACCTATTGAGATTTATTAAAAGTACCCAAAGTTTTGAAGCCGATGAAGAAGAAAACTTTTGGGGCCAATATGATTTGCAGTTTAATATCCCCTCCCATCCACGGTAAAAATATCAAAATATCTTACATGTACAGTACATGTCAAATCCCACCCTATCTCTTTAGCTAGAGCATAGCAACTATATAAATCATTGGGTATGTCTGTCTGTCCTTATCATCCATCTGCCTGTTTCTTTGTCTGAAACGCTATAAAGCAAACAAGACTTTCTAAGTTACTTTAGAAGATAAATCTCAATTTGCAGACACCTTTAAGTAAATATGACGGACAGACGAATGAACGTTATAAGACCCTTGTTGTCTGGCAACTACGCTACTAAAAATCCCTTGTTCTACCCTTCCTATCCATGTAGGTAGGTAAATCTTTACTGTAAATTATACCGGTTAAAAAACTTTCATTAACACAAGCTCTTATTTGTTGGCTTAACACTTTGAGGTCTTTTACTTATTTTCGATGGGTTGTACAAGTGTCAAAATTTTCCACCAATAATGTAAATACAAAAGGGGTTATTGCATTATTAATTTTTTCTTGTTGTACATCTATATATAACTCCATTGTCTTTTCCCTTTAAATCCCTTATACATATGAAATGTATGACTTCATTTAATATTTATAAAATTCTGTATCTGCAACAGTAAGAAAACCATATTTACACATTTTAAATGTTGATGTAAAGACCTATTCAAAGAAGGTGACCTAAGGGATAAGACAATAGATGATAAACTGATGCACATCACTACTTATGATAAGCAAGATTACCCTTTTCTATGTATAAAATTATTGGTTGAAAAGTTTTGATACTACTAGGTTCGAACCAACAAATTAAAATTCAATAAAAGTTCCCAAAGTTTTTGAGCCACCATTTAAGAACATGGTTTTAGATACTATTGTATATAATTTCTAGTTGTATTGTAGTCACACTGATATTTACTAATTCTAGTTGTATTGTAGCCACACTTTTATATATATTATTTCTAGTTTTCTTAAAGCCACACTTTTATATATTTTTTCTAGTTTTCTTATAGCCACACTTTTATATATTATTTCTAGTTTTCTTATAGCCACACTTTTATATATTATTTCTAGTTTTCTTATAGCAACACTTTTATATATTATTTCTAGTTTTCTTAAAACCACACTTTAATATTTTTTTTTCTAGTTTTCTTATAGCCACACTGTAAAATATTATTTTTAGTTTTTTTTAACCACACTTTTACATATTTTTCTATATGTGTTGTAGCAACGCTTAAGCATACTATTTTTTGTTTTCTTATAGCAACACTCTTATATATTTTTTCTAGTTGTAAGGTAGCCACGCTATAAAAGATTATTCTTAGCTGTTTTGTAGCCACAATATAATACTTTATTTCTAGCTGTAAAGTAGCCACACCATGTCTAGACATGTGATAGACATGACAAGTTTAGAAACTTTACCTTATTTACAAATTTAAATACTCCAGGTACTGTTTATTTTCAGTTGTATTGTAGCCACTCTATAAAACATTATTTCTAGCTATAATATCGCCACACTAGGTCTAGACATGTAAAAGACATGACAAGATCAGAAACTTTACCTTATTTACAAATTTAAATACTCTAGGTACTGTTTATTTCCAGTTGTATTGTAGCCACTCTATAAGACTTTATTTCTAGCTATAATATCGCCACATTAGGTCTAGACATGTAATAGACATGACAAGATCAGAAACTTTACCTTATTTACAATTTTAAATATACTTAAAGTATTCTTTAGAAAACTTACAAATTTTATAAACACTTTTTTTCAATGTTTAATAAAATTTCAGAATAATTTTTTGTCTTCTTTGTGCTATATGCCCGTTTTTGGTCTTAATTTTTTAAGTTCATTTTTAAATCATTGATATTAACAAAAGTTTGAGTTAAACATTTATTTCTATGAATTAGTTACAAATAGAACATTTAATTATTTACAAGAATTTTAATATAAGATTCGAAAATTATAATATCTACAATAAATGTTTAGTAGTGCAGCAACTCTATAGTTCTATCCAGTCCTCCTTCTGTTCTTCTTGCGTTTCTTCACCTTATTTCTTGCATCTGGGTTAGAGTCTACGTAGGTAATGCACATCAACATCTGCACGATTACAATCTGAAATAATTCAATTTCAATTTGTGTTTTGTTAATAATGTACATGGACGAAAAAAATTCCTGATGATGAGGTCAGTTTTGCCCTTGAAGCGTTGAATAAATTTAAAAGTTTGATGCCTTGAGTTTTTCATTCTGAGGATTTTACATGTTGGGTTCGTAACCATTCGTCCTACTTTGAAATAAATATTGCATTTTATTACTACTACAACATCGCCCGTAGAGGCATCTATGAGCATCTGAGGTTGTGGGGGTGAAGTTAACCTTCCCCTTCCCTTTGATTTTAAAATAATAAAAATAAATGTTTTTAAGTGGGTGATATTTCTTGGGAGGGTGTTGGTACCCTCCCCCAAAATAATGATAAACCTAAAAGAAACTATTTTGAAAAGCTTAGAACCCTATCGGTTCAGAGATCCTTTGTTACGCACAGAAAGACAAACAAACACACAGACATCCTGTTACTTTTATATAAGGATAACAAAATCTAGCAAAATCGATTGAATTGGATAGGTCCGTTCATCCGTCCTTAATTCTAATAGAATTGCTACGCTTTCTAAATTGTACCTGACTGTTACAGAAATCAACATGCAATATTTGCAATCCATTAAACAATTATAACATTCATAAATTAATGATAAGATACATACATTATGGTAAGACAGACGGAAGAACCGACCATAAATATAGAAAAGCTTCACTTTTTAAAATTTAACAATTAATAATATAAAAGTAATTACCGCAAAGAAAATATATGAAAGTCTGAGCCTCATACTGGTCCTTCGTGTATTCTCAACCAAACGTAATGTTATACTGATTAAGAAAATGAAATAAATATTAAATATTAATTTTGTACTATATATAAGCTGACCATTTTATCTAATATTTTACCTTAAATATAAGCTCCGCCTTATTTTCTCAGGATAACTACCTAACTTAATCCCATTATAAACTCCTCCCACATTTTGAAATAAGATTCTAAGGCTAGGCAACTAGAGCACCATATGCTCCTTTTATACATATTTCACCCACTAAATATATAAGTCAGTATTTTTTTCTCAAGCTAGCGGTTATATTTCTTCCATTTTGCCAAGCCGCCGTTTATTTCAAGTTGCAGCAAGCACTGAAATCCCTTCTTCCTTATCTAAAATAAAATTAAAATAAAGGCATGGAGTAGTTTTTTCCATCTACCTAACCCCTAGTGGTGGTGCTAATCCTGCGGGGCTACAACTCTGTACCCCATATAACCTAAACAAACCTAACTCCCCCCCCTTTGCTCAAAAAATCTACCGCCGATGCAACTTTGTACTGTTTGAAAAAAAAATTTTATTAGGAATTTTCCTTTAACCTGTTTTTGTTGCTCTAATCTTTTCTTCATATCATTCTTTCAACAAGTGATTTTTCAAGATTCGGAGATTTGTTAGGGCAAGGTTTCAAACATACAAATGATAATAATAATCCCATTTACTGGAAAGCAAGCGGACATAAAGACTGATGATTATAGCCTTTTATTTAGATGCACAGAAGACTTTTCAAAAGCCTATTTAGCTTATAAAATACATATCTTAATTGTGAAGTAGCAACGCCACTGTTTTGGATTTTGACATTCTTCATTATTTTTGTCTATAGGTCTATTTTAAAATGAGTTGAACACTTTGTTTGTTTAGATATAACACCAGTGTCATGCTTTCTTGGAAATTACAGATATATTGATTGATTACTCATATGGTTAGTTTACTGAATACACACACGTACACACATTCAATTACTGCAGCTGTAGTAACAAATGAGGTTGTGCCATCTTAACAAAACAAACAAAAAAAACATGCAATGTATGAATAAATTATGGAAAATTATTCCCAATATACCACAAACAATTACCTGGCAGAGATATTTCATCTCAAAGAAATTATTCTGTCCCCCAATTATCAACCATCAAACTTATTATTGAGATAAAGATTATACGGGTACTTAAAGTTGAACTCTATGTTGGCTTGAAAACTTTGAAGAATCTTATCAAATCATGATTGGCTTGTATAAACTTTCAGTGTCAAAAGTTTTCCATTAATACTTTCAATCTACAGAAAGGGTAACTTTGCTCATAATTTTGAGAGGTTTATAAAAACTTAAAGGAATAGTCAAATATCCCTTTTTCTCTGAATATTTGTTACTTGTAAAAATTACTATTTTCTTCAGAATAAATATCCCTATCCGACAATTACCGACATACATATTCTTTTCATTGATTACATCAATAAGTAATGAAATAGGTTATTTTCACCTAAGATAGAAAATTCATGAGATTTATGCAAATGTGAACTAAAATGGATAAATGTAAACAAAATGGTTTGATTGCTGGATGCACTACTCCACCAATATATTAATCAGGGATCTTTAGGGATAAGACAATGGTAAATAAATTAATGTACGCCTTTATTTACCAAAACAAAATTATACCTCCTGTAGATTAAAACTATTAGTGAAAAACCGTGGATACTTTAGTTTGTAGAACACAAGATTTATTAAAAGTTTCAAAGTTTTCAATCCAACAAATAAGAAAACGTTTTCATAAATACATTGGGGACCAGTATGAGTTACAGGCCAATGCCCCCTCCCTCCATGATAATACTAAATGTTTAAGAATAAATTCACTACCTTCCTTTAATATTCCTTGCTAAGGATTGTTCTAATTTGTGTATTGCAGAGTTCCAAGTTGTACCTGGAGGATTTGCGTTGACATAAATTGCTATCTATAGGTCAACAATGTGATATTATCAAAAACAGATACAGCTAACATATATTCTATATTATGTTTTAACATCTAATATGCCTAACGTTTAGGTCAATATTAATCATACTCGAAACTTAAAATTTTGATAATATAGGGACACATATTTTAGTTTTAAAAAGAAACATTTTTTTCGAGGTGGGGAAAGGAGGGGGGGATTTTTTCCAAGAGTAATATTTATAAATTCGCACCTATAAGAAGCTTCACTATAAAGGAGAACTGTATCGGTCCAGTGGTTAGCGAAATCCTAGGCTACAGACAAATACTCTAACAGACTATCATCATGTTACTTTTTATAAAGGAATAGCGGCTTCGGCCCTAGCATCTAGGGGCTTTGCGAATAAATGTGGAATTCGTAAAATTCTTTTTAAAAAAAATAGAGGGGGGGGGTTGTTTTTTGGAGGGTTTGGGGTGTCCCACCCCTCAAGAAAACAGCCTAAAACAACTACAGGACCAGTAGGTATATTCCCTGAAGAGTAGAATCCGATCGGTTCAGTGGTTACCGAGATCTAAAGGGACGGACGGACAGACATCATTCTACTTTGTATTATAGATTAGTAAATGGTTTGTATGTTTATCTGAAGCTAAATGCTTGATATAAGAAGTTGAAAAGTGTTTATACCTTTCTCTTCATTTCAAAATTATTCTAGATTCAGTAACATTTAGGTTATGGGCAGGGCAAGTAAGTAGAAAGAAGGTAATTGTAAAAGAAAGAAAAATAGAAAAATGATAGGCAAATATATTACAGGAAAACCCTCTCAAGAATAATAAGAAACTCTATTAAGCATTACAGATACACTAATTATTTAGGGGGAGGGGGAGAATCGAAATGAAAATTTTACTAGTCCCCAAAGTTTGGTAAAAACGTCCTTCGATTTGTTGGCTTAAAGAACTTTTGGTATGTTTATTTGATTGTAATTGTTTGGTTCAAACTAGCAATATCTAAACCTTTGCAACAAATTGTTCTTATTTCTAAATGGTTACTTTGTTTATCATAATTTGGCTTGTACAGTGTTAATTGTCTTGTCTCCTAACATCCTAAGATAATATTAACGAATATAATTTCAGGGTAAACCATCCCATGAAGAATGGTGCCATCTTTTGAAAACTTCAATTGAAGATTATAAACATGAGAAAAGTTTGGGTCATCAGGTAAAGTCTAGCTTGACGGACAATCTTTGTTTTCAAAGTGTAGTGATGCTTCGCTTCGAGTTCAACAACAACATATAATTCTATTCACAAGTATATTGGTCTAAGGTTTAACAATACTAAATATTTCTATCTAAGTCAGATGGGGCTAGGTCAATTACAATATAAATATGTATGTATTTTGGAAGAAGTATTTAAATATACTATTGTTTTGAGAAAGCCCAATTTTTCCCGTTTTTGTATAATTTTTGAGGAGTACGATTCCTGTGACGTCATATAAAAAGGGAAGGGGGGAAGAAAATCTCTTCCCTTTTCTCCCATCTCTTTTGAAGAGATTTTCTTCCCCCCTTCCCTTTTTCTTTCCCGAAACGTATATGACGTAACTGGAATCGTACTCCTCAAAAGTAATACAAAATCGGGAAAGATTGGGCTTTCTCTATTGTTTTAATTAAATTCAGATTTCTTACAATAATACAGTTTTACAATAATATATTCATTATTCAAAGGGAGATACATTAGAACAAACTTACATAATCAAAATCAATCAAAATCGCTGACACTTTCATAAAAGTATGAAAGTACTATAGCGACTACGCCCCCTAGAAGCCTCTAGGGGCACTTAAGGAGAGGGAAAGTAGTTGGCCCCCCACTCTTTTTAAAGAAAAAAAAATCTTTTGGGGGTAATTATTTACTGGGAACGATTTCTCTTAGGAGGGTGAAATAAAAAATAGTTAAAAACCTTCCCTGGACCTTTAAGAAACCCTTCCTAGCAATCATTACAAGTTTACTTTTTTAATAGGTAACAAAGTATGAGCCTACCATAGAAAAGAAATACAAGTGTTTGCCAGCAAGCATTGAAATTTTATTTGAAAAGGATGTCAATAAACTAGTCTCTAATAAATTACCAGGTATTATTATATCTTTAGTAGCATAGCTACTCTATATAGCTAGGATATGATTGTCGATAATCTATTAAACTAGCCTCTAATAAATTACCATTAGGTATATTAATTATGTCTAAAGTAGAGCAGTTATTATATGTAAAAGGTGTAATTGTCCATAATCTGATCTTCAAATTTGAATGGCCAGTTTGACTGCTTTGGATTTTATTGACCCATAAAATTATTATAAAACTCCAATTTAGCCCTTAGTAGAACCATAATCAAGCTTTTGTACCCAAAGTTTTTACGCCTATCAATGAATCCAGTATAATTTTCAGTCAAATGGCCTCTCCCTGTCTGTAATTTTGACTCAGTATTTGACGTAATCATTCTAATTTGCCCAGGTTACCAAGAAAGTGAGCTGCGCTACCTGACCTTCCTGTACACGTGTCCGCTGACAGTCCTCTACGCAGCTGAACAGTCCGGCCTGGCCGATGGTAAATCCGTTGATACAGTCACCAGCCTCACTATTCATCTGGTCGGGGCTAGGATAGCTGAGGTAATTTTTTCTCTTTTCTGTCCTATTTGAATTAATAGTAGCTGCGCTCCTAGTATCTAGGTGCTTTGTATTCAATTAGTTAGGGAAATGCGGAAAAAAAACCAAAACCACTCCAAGCTTTAAATCTAAAATCAAAAGAGCCTAAAATTATTCTTGGAGCTGTATGATCCTTCCCTCAAATGGAGAACTCAATCGATGCATTAGTTATCTAAGTCTTAAGCTACAGAAAAAACTATCTACTTTATATAATACGTTTATTTTCACCGTCAAAAGTATAATATACATAACAAAACTGTTTTACTTGCCATACGATATTTACTTACGATATTTTACTTGCCATTTATACAGAAGAACATCTTGTTACTTTAGTACATAGGATCAATCAGGAGGGAGGGGACATTGGGCTGTTTATTACACTAGTCCCTAAATTTTTATAAGAACCTTTTCTTATTTGATAGCTTAACAACTTTGGGGACTTTTTTTGAATTTTATTTATGGTTCATTAAGTTTTAAAATGTTTTAACCAGTAATTGTAATCTACAGAAATGTAATTCACAAGCTGGGAGAAAATGAAATTGAATAATTTGGGGGCAGTTCCTGCATTATATCTATCCTGTATCCCTAATTATTTTTAGGTCCGCCATTTAATTGGCTGGGAGATAATCGCGCTGCGCCTGCCCAAACTCAAATCTCTGAATGTCGTCTTTATCGGAGACGAGGTGATCAGCGGAGATTTCCCGCCAGTTTTCACACTCAAGAGCAATCAGGCACAGAAGGAGCGCCCTGAGTTGGAGGTAAATACTTGCATCATGGGAAGAAAACGAAGTAGCAAATTCCGTCGTATTTTCACATCAGCCTTTCTCCTATTTCTAGCCCATGGGGGGGGGGAGGCTCTAACCCGGCCTAGCCGGAGAAATCATTGACATTTACCCTAACTAACCTAACCTAACCTAACATAACAAAAAATACTACGTTTTCTTTCAATGACCCAAATACTTTATATATTTGGTCGGTAATAAACACATTAGAAATTAAGAGCAAAAATAAACTTATTACTAATTACCGCAGCTGAAGTTATGATAAAAAATGAAATGGTTTAAATTAAAATGTAGGGTAGGGCAAATTGTTTTATAATTTAGTATAATCTTAGCATTTATTAAAATAATTTTAGATCATAATCTAGTGTTAAGATTGGCTACTTATATGCTATCAAATTTGTTCAATTAATCTTTTATTTTTAGGTGCAATACACATTTGAGCCGCCGTGCCTGTACCAGGACTACGTGACCTGCTCCAGCTACAGCCAGCCCGACATTGTGGCCGCTCTGGACTGCGGGTTCAAGTGGTACCCCACCTGGGACCCGTGTATCCCCAGCCTCATGCCCAAGCCCGGGGTACCCCTAGTCTTCACAGAGTTCAACCTTCAGGTACGCTAGCATTTGTCACGTTATTTGAGTGATTTATTACACATCCACGAAATTAGAGGCCTATAGGGAGAACTGAAGGAAGAGGTGGAGGGGGAGAGGTAATTGGTCGACTATTCACCTTCAAATTTAGTTTAAGAAAAAAAAATTAAAAAAATGTTGAGGATGCTACTTTTTCCTGGGGTGATTTCTCTTGGGAGGGTAATTATCACCTCCACAAAAATATTTATAATTATCTCCTTGATCAATAAGAATCTGTAAAGGAAAACCATATCGGTTCAACGTTTATGAAGATCATTGAGTACACACAGACAGACACAGATCCTGTTACTTATTAAAAGAATAATGTTAAAAGGACAGACAAAATTTAGAAAAGTGAAGCTCTAAAATCAGAAAGAAGGAAAAGCGAACAATGATACAGTGGATTCAGTAAAAGGACTTACTTTCATTTGTATGATTTAATTTGAGTTGCCTTGCTTATAATATTGTACTTTTTGTCCTTTGAATAATTATTCTAAATATCAGATGAATAGGATAGTTTTTAAATGTTTTAAATGAACTAACTGCTATCTTGTAACGATTAATGAGTTGCTACGCTTCCTTCTACATAATCTAATTATGAGGCAAAGTTTGACATCGATAAGACAATTCTAAGTTTCTAATTTTCTCAATTAACGAAAAGAGCTAACCGTTAGAGATGTACGGTAGGACCAACAGATCTATAGTATAGATGTATATACAGACAACTAACTCCCTTCATTTTTCAAAGACCTCTTTCGTCTGCTTCAAAATAATTTTCTGCTACTTAGCTGTTTTAATATAAGCGATACCATTGGTTGATTTTCAATGACCCAATAGGAAGGTTGCACAAGACGATAGCGATGGGGAGATAAAGTTATTTAACACTTTCTCCCTCTAGTGTTTTACTCTAATGGTGGCATCAACTAGCACTGTCCAAATTTTGTAATAGTAGTTTGTCTGTACGTCTGTCCGTGCCGCAGTAAGTTACTAATAAATGTTTCTTGCTAATTGGCTGATTTTAAAATATTTACAGTTTGTTATTTAATAATTTACTTCCAATGGATGAATTACGTACTACATCACTTTTTTTTTGCAAAATGTTACAATTTTGTACTGTACATAGTTTTAATTTCTTTTTAATGATTGAGTATAAATAAAGCATGATAATTTTTAACAGCCATAAGGATTTTTTACAGTTCAGGCTATAATCTAATAATTGATGGAAAAATCTCAATTTTTGAAAGTAGGGAATAATTTTTTCAGTATGACTTCGAAACCGATTGATATCCGCTGGATTAAAACCGGTTCTCAGCCATATTAAAACTCCTGTATAGCATAGTATTACAGATAATTTTCCACGAAAATTAAAATAAAATTATACAATTAAAACCAATTTTGTTCGCCCAAGCCTTCGGCTTTTAGAAGCTAACAAAATTGGTTTAATCTGTAATTAATTTTTATTTTAATATCCGCGGAAAGCTGTATATAGTACAAATAAAACCTTCCCCTTTCATGTTTAAAATCTTGTGCTTACCCACTAAGGGGGGGAGGTGCACTAACCTTGCAGGATTTTTGAGAATCCTGCCTTAACCTATCCTAATATACTGAAAATATATCTTTAGTATTGCAGCACCAACTAAATGTAAATAGCTCAAATGTCAAAATAAAGGAATTATTGGCAAAAAAACATTACCTTACTGAAATTGAATAAAAAGTGTCTAAATTGCTATTGCTGCGCTTTTTATGAATATAATTGTTCTAGTTTAATTTTAACGAATCAGAAAATTAAGGGTGGTATAAATTGTTTCTATCCAATTAAAAAAGGATAGTGCCGTATAATTTATTTTAGATATGCTTTAATTTCAATTATTTTTCACCTTTTGAAAAGCAAAGCTATTCTACAATT
>LS057295.1:0-11106 GCA_900241095.1 Acartia tonsa
TTTTTTTCTTTCCCCCTTCCCTTTTTCGGGAAAGAAAAATATGACGTAACTGGAGTCTTGTTCCTCAAAATTAATACAAATTTGGGACAGTTTTCTGTGTGTCCCCAATATAAACTGACCTAAAACAAAAAGAAGTAAAGCTGCCACCAACCTTATTTCAATTAATTTCAAAAGGAGGGAGATTATCATTGCTAACAAGGTTCTGTGAGTAAAAGCTACCTTTTTTGCCACTAGAATAATATTGTTTTGATGACCGCTATATCCCTGAAAACTAGGAAAGTAATTATTTTATGTAATAAATAATATTCATTTTTCTGGCTGAATCACGAGATAAAGGGAAAGATAAAATATTTATTAACATGTAACATATGTTATAACCGTTCTATTAATTTTAAACATTGTGTGAGGATTTCTTTTACAATAATTCTACTATATAAAGTAGTAAGCTTTTTTGATCTGTAGCGAAGAATCTCGCTAACCGCTGAACCTATATAGTCACCCTTAACATTAAAGCTTCTTATAGGTCCTGAAATGGTTTAAGGCTATATTATTTTATTATATGGTTTTAAGCTATTCTTCTGCCCTTCCATATCCCTTCGAATATAGAGCACCTAGATGCTAGGGACGCAACTATTAGTAATATTTAAAGCGTCACAACTTACACAGTATAACCACTACCAGAAAATTAGTAATTCCATTTTAAACATGCTGATTTTTAAAGCTCTGATGGGTTTAAATTCAACTTCAAAACTGTCCCACCTACAAACTTTAGATCCTCTAGATGATATGGGCAAACTTTATAGAATTAAAATCACTGTCACATGCCTATTATAGTAACAGTAACTTCCAACTTCAAAGTCTCTAGCATGATACCGTACAATACAGACTCGAACCCGCCACTCCCTAAACAGATAGCCCAAAGGTCTTTTGTTCTGTTTATTTACCAATTCTTATATCTGACAAAAGTCTAAAAGTTTTCAATCATAATTAGGAGGCTACAATAACAAAAAATGTATTCAATATAAACACGAAATTGTTTTTCCAGTTTGGGGGGCTCGGCCTAGGGGGGAGGGGGGAGCACATTGTCCAAGGGGGATTGGGTGAGGGGGGCAATTATATAAAAACAGAATTATCAATTCTCCTTGAATATTATATTAATTATGTTAACAATAAAAATATTTTTTTTTTTAATTTTCAAACGTAAGTCTTAAATAAATAAGGGCTAAGATAATAAATTGTTGTACATTCATATATGTATAAAAATATTGGTTAACTTGTTTGGACACTGTTAGATTGAACCAATCAAATAAAAGTATCCAAAGTTTTTAAGTCATTGACATTTTGATACAATTATATATCATCTTCTTCCTTTTTGAATTAAAAGTAAATATTTATTTTGATTAAATATTTTACGAAAGTCAAGGTATCATTAATTTGGCAAATTTAATTTTTTGAAAAATACTAATGGCTACCCCCTTGTCGAGAACCTCAGCACAAAAAAAGACCCTAAAAACTGGTAGGAAGGTTCAATTTTTTCCTAAGTGTTATTTCTCTCAAAAGGGTGATCTCAAAAAAGTTATAAACCTTTTGTAGACTTACAAAAACTTCACTTTCAAGGAGAACCATATCGGTTAATAAATTAACGAGTTCATTTTACACACAGACACACCGCATAGACATCCTGTTACTTTTATATAAGAATATGCTTTTTTTTATAACAAATTAACATATGCAAATAAAAATTGCTATTCATGACATGTTTTCTAATAATTGTAGGATCTAATCTCATATGTGTAATTTCTCTTCTAATATTACAAATTTATGAATTGAGATGTCAAGGTTTTATATTTGGGTAGGATTTATATCTGTCTACGCCCCCTTGAGGCCTCTAGGGGTACTTGAGGAAGGTGGAGTTAAAATTAGATAGGTAATTTTTATTTTATATTTAAAACACGCTAGGCTACAATTGAATCAAGATAAAAGTAAGTGCCGAGCTCTGGGACCTATGTACGGTGAAATTATACATAAAACCATAATGATTCCAGGTAAAACCAAAATATTTCAGCGGGATATTTTTGAGAAAATTAAATTTGAAAAATTTAAGTTCAATATCCACCCCCTAGGAGTTGCCGCATAATCAGGACAAGAAAAGCAAAGATTATTTATTTAAAATTTTAACAAGTTTGCTTTTATAAAGTTCTTCATAAAACCACTCCTGAAAGGAGTTAATTAATGGCCATTTTTATCAGTTGCTTTGCTAAGGTCACGGAAATTCAGCCTTAAATAAATCGTACATAGAGAGGTTTTATGAAAGACTTCATAAAAGCAAAATTGCTCAAAATTTTAAAAAAATTATTCTTTGCTTTTCTTGTCATGATTATGCGGTAACTCCCAGGGGATGAAAATTGAACTTGAAATTTTCATATCTAATTTTCTCAAAAAGACACCGCTGAAATATTTTGTTTTTACCTGGAATCATCATGGTTTTATGTCTAATTTCACATTACATAGGTCCCAGAGCTCGGCACTTACTTTTGTCTTGATTCAATTGTAGCCTGGCATGGAGTCACTTCGGGTTCAAGACCTTCTACGCACCTTGAAACATACCTAGCATCTTATAATTGCGGTGTAAAGTGTCCATTGCCTGATAGACAACCAACACTTTGATTACACGACCTTTGTATGGAAGTTCTACTGCACGGTGATGAGTTGCGTCTATTTATGGGCCTAGAAATCTTCCCTACTCATACTATTGATGGCACGTACCTGACATAGCAATAGTAGAACCATTTTTAAAGTCTCTAGTATGACGCGGCGTGGTCTAGACTCGAACCCTACACCTCCCCGACTGCAAGCCGACTCGTTACTTATTACGCTGATGCCGCGGTTGCTTACAAATGATACTTGAACAAGAAGTATAATGGGCTACAGCAAGATATTCAGTACAGACAGACAGTTTTAGTTACTTGTCTTGTCAGTATTTTTAAAATCAGCTGTTACTTCGTTCTATAAATTTTTGACCAATATGCATTTCCTTACAGCCCTGCTTATATTATTCAGATGAATATTCTTGTCAACCTATAATATAAAAATATACCAAAATATATGTAAATTCATCTTCAAGGATCATTTATCTCAAAACAATAATAAATGCTTATAAAATTATGGTTTGGTTAAAAAAAAAACTTTTGAATTTAAAAATTGGTGAGATGCTTTTTTCTCATTTCTATTTTCAAATCTAGATGAACATTAAAACTTAAAAAGCATGATCTATAATTTAATGTCAGGTGACCATGAAAATTGCAAGGTGTACAAAAAATTGAAGCCAAACTGAATTATACCCATTTAACAAATAGCCATTAGACAGTTTGGTTTGGTTATGTTGGGTTAGTCAAGGGTTTAGGTTAGGTTAGGGTAGCCCCTAGTAGTGGAAAGAACATCATAACATTTGACACATACCAAATTAAAGAAAAATTTGTAAGTTATTTAACTTTTCATTTACTTAATATTCTTAGTCATTGGTAATTTTATGACTAATATGACACTTTCATTTGTCATATAATGTCAAATGTTGAGAGTCGAGACATATGATTTAAAACAAATTTTTTGACATCGCCTCTAGATGCAAAGTTCCTAATTGTATTGAATCAGGTTAAACACAATTTAATGAGTTAGGAAGTTGCCCTAGGCAAATAATTAACAAAGCTTCCTTAAAAGAACACCTACAAATCAATCTAGAAATGAAATTCATCAAAGTAAAAATGGCCTTGAATGAATTAAAATCTTATCACTTAAATATAATATTCCCTAAAATTATTATTAACCTATCCTTATTTCATATATTCCCTTTAAATCCTTAATATAAATCTTAACCTCCTTGAGATAATTATGAGTTAATGACACATAAATACAGGGATTAGTAAAAAAATGATACCTAATTATAAGAATTAGTAGATCCTAGCCTCTAAGGAGTTTCACCACAGAGGAAAGAGGCATGCGAAAATAGGAAGATAACCACCCAACCTTAAAAATTAATATTAAAATGAGGAAAAATTGTTGGGGTATCTGTGAACCTAGTAAAAGTGTCTGACTCTGATTATGACGTAAAAAAATTAGCCAATGAGAGGCCACTATTAATTTTACCATTGTTCAATTACAGTGTATATTGGCCTCTCATTGGCTAATTTTTTTAACGTCATAATCGGAGTAAAACACTTTTACTAGGTTCGTATCTGTTTATATGAGAATCCTCATTGATAATAGCTCAAAACTATGTATTTATTTTAAAGGGATTAGTAAAAGGTTTTCTTTAAAATTGTATACCTGTCTGTCTATGGACCTACAGGATCCAGAATCCAGATATACAGTAACACAAAATATCCAAATACTTATGAAATCAAAACTATTTAAATGTATTTCATAAATAGTTGTTCAAGTATTCATATTTTCAAATCTATAAATCAGAGATTTCTGACCCATTCCTTTATTCCTGCGTGGCTGAAATAGGATAAAAATAGCCACCTATTCAATAGAAAGCACCAAGGAGAGTATGTGTGTGTGTGAGCGTGTGTGTGTGAGTGTGTGTGTGTGTGTGTGAGTATGAATCAGGAGTAAGAAAAGAGAAGAAAGGAGATTTAAGTCAAGGAGGTGGATCCTACAATTAAGATAAGTTTTATTGCAAAATAGCAAAACATAAAAGAAATGAAAATAAATGATTTGTAAGAATTTGTTTTCTTATATGAAGAAAGAATATATTTATTCCTTAATAATTCAATATTTAATGGAAAATACATGGATTTAAGCAATTGTTTTCTTTATTTAAGTTAACAAATATCAGAAAAAAAGAAATTAGTTATGAGCTGAGTATATAAGAATGCATAAAGGTTATTAATATATTAGTTAAAAGTTTCAAAGCGAAATGAAAATACTTCAGAAATGATTCTTTGAAGTTTAATCTTGATGGATAAATTTGTTTAGGTTTTTATTGTTCTCTTAAAATAGAAAACTTTCTACTGTCGAAAAACATAAAGATGAATAGCGAGAAAATATCTTTTTACTTGTTTGTAGCTTGCTATTTTACCAACTTAACTATTGGCAAGTATGCAGAAACACCACAAGGAGGCTGAAGGGATAGAAGGAGAATAACGTTTATACAAAAATTATAAAGATTTATTTTAAAATATAAAAACACTTACTACATGAATATAATGGTAATATTTCTTTTAAACTCATGTAATAGACATGTAAAGTAGAAAACTTTTTTGTTTAATAATTGTAGTTTTAACATTTTACCTGGGGCTACAAACTTCTTGGGGAATAGAAAAAAATATTGTCATTCATTGATGGTTCAATAACTGAAAATAAATAAAATAAATAATAAGGTATGTATCGAATACAAAAATAAATACATTTGAGCGATATATCCTATTATATGAAGTTGTTAGGATATTTTGTCTGAAGCTTGATATCTCAATAACTAAAGTTCTCTTAAGGTAAACTGCACAGATGTTTATCTGCCATCTAATTTTTTTAGATTTAGTTCTTGGCATTGTTTTAAGATATTTTTCTAGTCCCTTTGAATAAAAAGCTCCTAGATGTTATAGGCGCTCCTACTAATATAAATATACAAAAACTTAAAATTCCTATTAATTGATTTCCAATTCGGAGTTTTTTTATCTATCATTTTAATACCTTTTTTAAAATAAACATTCAGTCTTTATACTTTTAAAAAACTAATCATGCAATTTTATTAGACCTTTCATTTATCTACATTGTTAAAACACCAATCTAAGGAGAGGAAATAGAAATAGGTGCTCAAGTATAGATAGATAGATAGATATACTTACTTTCTTAGGCACACTTAGTATAGTGCGAGTGAAAGGTAGAGATGAATAAGTTAAGACTCAAAATAATAAGTTAAAAATATGTATATCTATAGTTATTATTACATTTATATGATTTTTTTTACCACATAAACAGTACAAAGTTATTTTGTTAAATATCAATCTTATTATAAGTAACATTACATCAAAGGTTAACTTAAATGTTAGGAAAGAATCTAATTATTATATTAACAGATTGATCCATATAATACTTAAAGGTGTGAAAGGAGTTGTTACAAAAAACGGTTAAAAAAAGATACAAATTTGATACACAAAATTTTTAATTTGAAGAATAAATCTATCAAATATTTTTGAATCTATGAATCATTTGCCATATATCCAAAAAAATCTAAAACTGGGCCAATTTAGGTTATGCAGTCTGTATATAATAATATTACATAAAGTAGTAAGCTTTTTTGTGCCTGTAGCGAAGGATCATGCTAACCGCTGAACCGATATGGTTCTATTTTACAGTGAAGTTTCTTTTAGATTCAAGGAAGGTTTTTAGTTATTTTTGGCACCACCATTCTCCCATGAGAAATCGCTCCTAGAAAAAAAGGATCCTACTCCAAAATTTGTTTTTACCTTTTCTTTTTAAAACTAAAATTGAAAGTTGGGTGGGTCTACTTGCCCTTCCCCTTCAAGGGCCACTAGAGGCCTCTGGGGCGTAGACGCTAGTAAACTTATAATAGATTAATGGTCAAGTTAACATAGGATATAACAAAAGATTATGAAGATTATGAAAATATAGCTGTGATTACATAACTTATTATATCTATATCGGAATAATTTTTCCAGCATGGTATGAAATGTCCCTGCATTATCATTTTTGCTACTTGCAAGTCAAACCTTGTGTTACCTGTAAGTTTACAATTACCAATGACTGGTTTCCTTTAGAGTGACATGGCATTATGGTAGCAACAGTTTTTTTTCGTTAGGAGAAACACCTTAAGTAAAGGGGCGCTGTCAATACGCAGTCAGGTTTTATAGTTTCCTACCTTTGAATAAATAATCCTTGTTCGTGTGCATCAGAATAAGTTAAATCTTTGACCTTTAATTTCATGGAAGAATTTTTTTGTAGCGTGGCTAGTGTATAATTATTCCCTTAGAGTTGTTTGGCTAGATGTAATGCTTATCTTTATATTACTAGTGGCTACGCCCCAGAGGCACCTGGACACACGAGGTAAGATGTAGAAGAAGTCGACATTCCTCTTTAAATTATAGTTTTAAAAATAAATATATTTTATGGAGGGGTTTCCAGGGGCGATTCTTAAGTTCTAGGTACGGTGGAGGTACCCTACCCTCAAATAGTTATAAATATTCAGAGGATCTATGAGAACCTTATTTTAAAGGAGCACCATATAAAAATAATTTGCTTATTGACTTTGTCTGTCCGTCAGACAGATCGTCCGTAACAATTTGGTGGAATGTGATTTTCTCGTATTCATTCGAATCCGGTGGATAGGAACCGGTTCTCATCCATACGAAAAAACTATGTCTAGCATCGTATTATATCCAGCTTTCTACGAATATAGAAATGTACAATCATAAGATTAAAACTTTTATAAAACGATGCGAGAAATAACTATTAAAAGTTAATTACATGAATGCTTCACTAATAACATTTTGCCTAATCATCTTAAGAATTCCAAAAATAAAGTGAATTCGGTGATTATATCATATAAATGAATTTATTCCAAATGCATTTGTTTGAGAATGGCATATACGACCTTTTGGTAATTATTACAGAGTTTACATGATTTCTTAATTGTACCTAGCTTTAGAAAACCTTCGTTTTAAAAATCAAGAATAATCCATACTATAAAATAGTAAAGTTTTAGGCTAATTTTCCTCATTGTAGAGCCTCAAGACTAGGGTCGAAGTCACTGGTATAGAATAAAAGGACTTACCTTAAATCTGCCGGGTACCCAGAATCTAGCGCATATTGGATATCCTAATCAATTAAATCATCTTTATCCAAAGTTAAAATTTAAACAAGAATTCAAAATTAGCGCAACCCTATAAAGCCAAATATAATTATTTTGGTAAAAAAGTATAACATTTTCATATATATATGTAATGTTTAAAATAATTATTTATCGCATCATATTATAGATAGATTGGTTGGATAACAAAACTGATGAATTTTAAGCCTCTATTTTAATATCAGTGAAAAATAGTTTGTACTGCAATGCAATACATGATTTTTCAGTATGGCTGAAAACCAGTTCTAATCCAGCGGATATTAATCGTTTTCAAAGCCATACTGGAAAATATATTACAGCCAAGCTAAAAGTGAAAATATTTTTATATTTAAATTATTTATAGAGTAGGTCTTATATATACATAGCCCTAATCATTGAGAGGCTTTGCTAATAATACAATTAATGAAAAGCTTAATTCATAAATGAATACAATAAAATAATTTTCTTTTTCAAAATTTAATTTTCGAAAAATGTGTTATTCAAAATGTATTGTCAACATGAAAAGTACGCTTTGGATATAAAAAAATTAGAATAAAATACTTAAATTTCAATACAAAATGCACATTTATTTTTGCAAACGACAAGGATGACTAAATACAAATGTGGAGAAATGGCTTTTCTCTATTAACTTGAATATATACATGTCCCTGTCCTGAACTATACATATCTCTCCAACTGTGTTGGATGTATATACCCACACTGATAATTCCGCCACCTTGCCTAGTCCTGCTGATTCCATATGAGCCAGTTGATTGTTACAGGCCATAGTGTGAATACCTCACCTTCTGTCTGTACTTGGTTGGTTACAAGCCTAGAAGCCTAGGCTGTCGGTATCCATAACTCCCACGTATTCAAGTACGTCGTTTCTTGCCTTAGCCAAGAAACAGGACGTATATGCTTTTATTGTCTTTATTATTGCTCCTTATCATATCATATAAATATATATTCAATTACTAGTTCTGCTGCATTTTTTATGTAAATAAACCTATTTTTTATTAATATAATTGTGTTAAATTATTGATATTAAATTGTATCGAAGCTACTCTATACTCAGAATCCGGTCTGTCTATACATCCCTTCATACGTCAATAAGATTACTATTATATTCCCTGTAGATTAGTTGGGAATTTTCATCCTAATTTACTTATTACTCTACTGCACTTAAAGCAGTAAGAACAATTTATCGTCTTTGGTTTTACACAGTTTTAAATTCATTCAATTCCGCGACACGTGATTAAACTTGAGCAAAAGTTACATGTTTAACAAAAGTATGTATTCAGTATCTCATTAAATTTCATTAATTATAACATAGCCAAGTCGTTAGGTACTAAAGAGCAGAAATCAATTTGCCAGGTGACGGAAAATTTCCCCACCACTTGGGCCAGGTAGCTGTCTGGGTTAAACCTACATCTAAACTTATACATTTATACACCACAGGCACCGGAAGTGAAGCAGCCAACCATCCTGCACACGGGCAACAAGAAGCGTCACCCCGGCCATATACCCGAGTACATGCCTGAGCTGCCCGACAGCCACAGCTACATACACACACCCACACACAGACAACCTATTACTGACTATGAAAGTGTCAGAGAAAAAGGTAAGATTGAAAATTTTAAGTGAAAAAATAGTTATGTATCGCATCGTATTATAAACAGCTTTCATCGGATAGTAAAATGAAAAATTATAAGATTAAAACCAGTTTTGATAGCCCCAAGGGGCCGAAGGTCCGGTCTAACAAAACTGGGATTAATTTTATGATATCTATTTCAACATCCGAAAAAACTGTCTGTAACACGATGTTATACATGATTTTTCAGTATAGCTGAAAACAGGGCAATTATTATGTAAAATCTATTTGTGAAAACGCCCCTAGAGGCCTTTAGTAGTCACACCACTTTATATTTTAGTTTAAAACACAAATACCTACCTAAGCAATTTGTTTGTTGATTTTTTTTCATTCCATAATTGGACCCTCGGTACAAACACAAAGATACACATCCTGTTACTTTTATATAAGTGGTTTATAAACTAAAAATATGTAAAAAAAATATTTTCAGCTGCAAGTCAGAAGC
Source organism: Acartia tonsa (assembly GCA_900241095.1). Lineage (NCBI taxonomy): Eukaryota > Metazoa > Arthropoda > Copepoda > Calanoida > Acartiidae > Acartia > Acartia tonsa. The sequence goes on from LS057295.1 coordinate 9,943, forward strand.
GTGACGTGGAGCGTGCCTTGACCAGGTTTATCGCCAAGACTGGAAAAATCCACAATTTGTTCAATACAGACGATACAAATCTATTCCCCCTCATCTCATGTGTCAAAGGAACAGAGATTATTGGATATTATAAAAATATTTAATTTTTAAAGATTTTTGATGGAAAATACCTAATACTTATAAGATAATAGTTAACAGATAATGTCTTTATTCTAAGCATATATGTCTCTGTATTCGAACGGAGAGAATGGGGAAGAATAGCCTAAAACCATCATCTTAACGGACCCAATTTAGAAATGAAATTGCCTTAAACTATCCTGAAATCAATATTAAGATTCCCTGAAAAGTATACATATATTGGATCAGCATTCGAGAGCATTTGAAGTAGAAAATACGTGGATATTATGACAGGGGATTTTAGGTTGCTAACATGGATTTTATTTATTGGTCAGTTCGTTCATTCAGTAAAAGAGGAGTGGCTGGGGGTTATCGTTATATTCGCCAGCTACCAGTTTCCGTTTATTAGTTAGGGTACATGATAATCTGGTATGAGATCCAAGTAATAATAGATCCATTCATTTGAGAGATCTTATTAAACTTAAATTGAAAATAATCTCGGACCTGTCTTTGAACTAGGCGAGGATGAATATAAACTACCACCGTACGTAGACGCGCTTATCTTCAAGGACCAGATATTTGAGGACGACCCCGAGATGGAGCGACGGACCCGCAAGAAGCGGTCATTCGAGCAGCTCAGCACCCAGGCGCCGGACGGAACCGGCGACGAATCGGATGATGAAAATGAGCCGATTTTGGGCGGCGGAGGCGGTAGTAATAACGGCTCCGGCCTGCCGTTGCCGGATCTGAACACGTCGCGGCTTAACGAATCTCTGACCGAGACGGATTTAAGTGATAATCCGTTTTTGCGGCCGGTTCGGTTACCGCGAACGCCGAAAAAACAGCGAGATTGAAATGATATCTATTACGTACCTAGATAATGTATTTTTTAATAATTTGTATTTGATTGTATAAACTTAATATCAGAATGAAAATTGTATGTATTATTATATTATCATATTTTTTGTTGTAAATTTCTTCATTTCAATCATTTTTATACTCAATTTCGAATGTCCTTTAATCAAATATTTTCTTTGAACAAATATT
>LS057296.1:0-11104 GCA_900241095.1 Acartia tonsa
TCTATCTATCTATCTATCTATCTATCTATCTATCTATCTATCTATCTATCTATCTGTCTATCTATCTATCTATCTCTCTATCTACCCACCTGACATCTAGGTTGACAAGTTTAAGATTAGTGGACGCCTCCACCCGCAGCCTCTGAGCTCCTTCACTCGATGTATCAAGACAACCGGCAAATACCTACATATATGTACATCTATATAGGGAGGGGCAAAGAAATCCGGACTTTTCTAACTTCTAAAATAATGAACATAAAATCGTCAATTTCAAAGATTTTTATTTAATTTACAAACTGGGATTAAACTAGGTATATGACGATTTGATTATGAAAAAAACCACCACCTCCTCCCGCCCCTGAAACTCCCAAAGGCCCTGATCACCATGTCCCTGTCAAAGCTGGCGAATTTACCAATTTATTGATTAATAAAAAGAAGGATCAATGAAAGTAAAGTAATCCTAAAAAGAAAAACCCAATCGCATTATAAGTCACAGATTCAGTTACCTGGAATCCTATAGAGTCCAGATACTTTGCCAGCTCATGGCCAATACCTGTATCACAGCCTGTTATCAATATCACCTAGATAGATAGATAGATAGATAGTGTTTTGGATGTGTTTGATGAGGGGGGGGGGGATGCTTTCACTCAAACCTATTTTACAATATATCATTTAACTGGGGCTAAAATACTACTTTAGGGCGATTTAACCATGGAAGGACCCTATTAGGATACTCTCCCAGTATGGCTCTAACCATAATATTCTTAACCTAACCTTAAATGATCTATAATAAGTAAAGTAAAGGGCAAGGTTAAAAGAGAGCCAAAAAAAAAAAAATATCAAATAAAATTTATATTTTGAATATAAAACAAGTTACTTATTTGTAATTGAGACAATAGCGTTTTTTCTTAAAAATAAAAGATGGGGGAAAGAAATAAGGTGGGGTGATACTTGCATAGAATGAACAAGAGTGTTACAGAAAGACCGACAAACAGAAAGACAGACAGACAGACAAACAAACAGTCAGACAAACAGGCGGACATATGTATTTAAATAGTTATACCTTGTTTCCAACTTCTAATTGAGCTTTGCATATTAGGCCTTGGAATAACCAACATAGAAATCCTAAATAGATAGATAGACAGATCTATAGATAGATAAATAAATAGACAGATAGATACATTGATAAATAGATAATTAAATAGGTAAATAAAATTAAATTGATAAATAGATAATTAGATAGGTAAATAGATAGATAGATATACAGATAGATAGATATACAGATAGATAGATAGTTAGATAGATAGACAGATATATAGATAGAAAGATAAATAGATAGTTAGATAGATAGATAGATGGATAGATGGATAGATGGATAGATGGATAGATGGATAGATAGATGGATAGATAGATAGGTAAATAGATAACAAGATAGATATTTTTTACAGAAATAGAGACGAATAGATTAATAAATAGATAGTTTTGAATAAAATTAAAAATTCTATACATTTTTAATGTTTTGAATTTCAATTATAAAATTAATAATATGTTTTAATTATTGATAAATCATAATACAATAAGGATAATAACTAATTCATAAAAGCGAAGCTACACCAAAAAAAAACACTGTTAACCAAACTAGAAGTGTTTTTAATTTTCAACCAATATACAATATAATTAAGAAACATAATATTATTGACAATAATGAACGAATATTAACTTCTAATAGACTTTAAGACTAGCTTTTCTCGGGGATCTTAAGGGAAAAGACAATTGCCGTTAAATTGTTATAGATCCCAAATGATGATTTACTACTATATTAATTAAATGAAAATTATTGGTTGAAATTTTGAACTTTGGTAGTTTTAACTAAACAATAAAAATTTAACAAAAGTTACCAATTATTTAATCCAACGAATAAGATAAAATAGTTATAAAACTTTGTGTTCCAGTAAAATTTTAAGTCCAATGTTCCATTCCTTCCTATGATTTGAAGCTTTATAGAAAATGCTATGCGTTTTAAAAATTAAATACATAGCTTATATGACTGTAACTAATAAAGAGGGATGGAGGAGAGTGATAATCATTCGATAAAACAAATATTCATTTTTTTCTTCTTCATATATAAATATCAAACAAATAACTAGGCATGTAAGAATAGTTCTATTGATTTTAAACCTTGCATATAGATTGTAGATTCTCGTGACTATTGTGTATGATGTTTGAAGCGTAGAAACTCTATAGTTATTAAGAGATTGTCCATACGTCCATTTTACCAATTTTGTTATTCCGACTTTATGATTGCTTTCTTAATGCTAGATTCAGATTTAAAATCTTTGGGTTTGCTGTGTTTAGGGAGTTTTATAACCACGTTATATTATTCGTTAGATTATAAACTTTAAATGAATTTTGTTATCAAAACTGTTTGAACAATAATATTTATGTAGAGGTAATTTTGTTTATCATTAATGGGAATGTATATAAATTTATCTTCCATTATCTTATCACTTATGATCCCTGGCTATTTTTTTTCTAAATACTTCTCTTTGTACTAAATAATAAAACTTTCGTTCTGCTTTAAAGATTTTAGTAGCGCAGCTACGCCATAATTAGATTTGATTATGTGTCTGTTTGTCTTTAGGTTTCGTCACAATCAAGGATTTTATTGGATTAGACAATAGACGATAGATTGATATATCAAATGATAATCTTTTCTGTAGATTGAAATTATTAGTTGAATAGTTGAACTAACTATTCAAGATTGGATAAACGTGTTTATCCAAACGAATGAGAGAACATGTTTATAAAACTTAAGATAACAGTGTTATTTACAGTCCAATGTACCTCTCCCTGTAAATTTTTCTGTAAAAAATTCATTTATTTCGATAGTATGTCAGTCGTACAACTTTATATAATGCCATATGAACTACTTAATTAATATAATGCCGTTTGTATGTCAGCCATGAGCACCTTTTCTTATTTTCATATAGTCGACATATCCATTCAAATTCCAAAAACACCCCTCTCGTATATTGAGTTTAATACATAAATAAGAATAGAGATAGCAGGGGTTATGTAACTGTATGTTCACGTTTTGGGGAAACCCATTAAGCCAATAGCTATAGAAGCAAAGTCACTACAAAAGAGCACATAGTAATATGCTATCAGACGAAAAAGGTCCCAAGGTAGTTGTCGGAGGTATATATTTATACTACATCTATTATAAATACTAATTTTACTCTTCTTTATCAAAAAAATTGCAATGTTGTTAGCTTTGGATTTAATCATGGTTGTTGATGTTTAATCCATAAAACATCACATATATTAAATTGTTCATTAAAATAAAAAATAAACAAGGATGAAAATATTATAATTTGCAAATATCAACTATCAATAACTTAAAATATACTAGTTCTCAGAGAGTTTAAGGAATAAGACAATTGTCGATAAACTGATGTACATCCCCAATAATTATTAACAAAATTATCCTGTAGATTATCGATTGAAAAGTTTGGACACTGCTAGTTTTAAACAACATTAAGACTTATTAATAGTTATAAACTTGTTAATAAAAAAGGCACTAGTTTATCTTAGACTCAAATTTTACTTTTATTAACCTACCACATTTAAATTAAAACAAAATTATTTTCTATGATAAAGGTACAGTTAATTTTATGCAAAGCCGAGTATTTTATTGGGCCTTTGATTATAACTTTTAGTATCATTAATTGGGGACATTGGGCTGTAAATTATACAGTATAAACTCTCATTTATTAGTTTAAAAACCTTGGGTACTTATACTACATTTTGATTGGTTGTTTCAAACTAGCAGTGTCCAAACTTTTCCACCGACAGTTTCAATTTATAGAAATAGTGGACATAAATATATCGTCCATTGTCTTATCCCTTCAGATCCGTGGATAATATCGACGAAAGTTGCTATGCTATGTGAACTATTGTCCTTGCTGCCGTGAAATTATTAGCATGTTTTTGCTGCGCTACTTATGGATATAATTATCCCTTGATGGCGCAATTATCTGCTCCAAAACAGACCAGGGATGTTAAGGGATAAGACACTAGACGATAAATTGAAGTTCATCTTCAAAAAAAATACCCCTTCTGTAGATTAAGATTATTTGTTGAAAAGTTTGAAGAAGTTTCTACCAACCAAAAGTATTTAAGCCAACGAATGCGAGAGCGTGTTCATAATAAGTTTGGGTACCAGTATAATTTACAGTCTACTGACCCCTCCCTCCCTTAGTACAGATACATTATTATGTCAATCAGAACATAACATAACAAAAAATTAGATGCTGTATATCTATCTATCTGTCTGTCTATCTATCTAACTATCTATTTGTCAATCTATACAAATATTAATTATAAAAGCGATGCTTCTCTGCAAGTTTAAGCTTTCGCGATGTTTTGACATAATCAAAGAGAGAAAACGAGAAATTAAGTCATAAAAATAGAGAGAGAGAGAGAGAGAGAGAGAGAGAGAGAGAAAGACAGAGAGAAAAAATAGTGCCCTTAATTATGGCATACAGGCCTTCAATTGAACTACTAATAGCTATCTTCGCTATGGATGTTTATTATCGTCCTTGTTTTTATTTTTTGATAGCTGTCAATTAAATGACAAAATTAAATGCTGTATAGATATTTGTTTTAAGGCTACACACACTTTTACTTTTTATAAGAAGCGCCGCTACTCTCTAACTAGGGTCTGTCCATACGTCCGTCTGTAACAAATGTCAGCCAAGCCAAACTTTGCATGATGATTCCTGTTGCATTTAGGTACGATTAAAAACGTTTTGGGCAAAAACAAAATTTACGAAATAATTATCCTATTCATCTGATTTTTATAGGAAAGATCCCTAGGACAACAAGGTATAATATCAAAAGCAAAGCATTTATTTAATCAAGTCCTAAAATTATCTATGTTCTTACGCAATTAATCTGCACGTATGGACATCAAAATTATAGAATTTCTTTGAAAATATAATATGATTACAAAATATTTTAATAGTAAATTCAATTATTAAAAAAAACATTAAACAGATATTTTATTATTGATTCAATAATTAAGGTTATTCTAAGCAAGGTTAAGTTTGTCTATAAGTAGCGCAGCAATAACAATTATAAAACATTTATGATAGATTGATAGATAGATACATAGGAAAGTAGATAGATAGATAGTATATAGAAGAACGTTAGATAGATAAATAGATAATGATAATACTTATTTTGGAAATACATATTTTAATCAGAAGATTAATAAATTGATAGATAAATAGATATTAGATAGATAAGTTTCTAAAGACATATTCATTATTGAGATATAGAGATAGATTGAAAGATAGATAGATAGAAAGACAAATTTAAAGATAAGTAGATAAACCAATAATAACATAGATGGATAGATAGATGATAACCAAACTAATTAACTGATCTACAGGCAGATAGAACGATTATTAGATAGACAGATAAGTTGGTTGGTAGAAGACATATTGCTTCATAGGTGAATAGAACAAAATGAATATATAGAGAAAAACAAGAAGTAAAGGATTATTTGATGAATGTAGTTAGATATATAGATAGAAAGATAATCAAATTGGTTGATAGATAGATGAACAAAGAGTTAGTTACATAAAAGTAGATAGCAAGCTAGATAGATTGAGATACCAAAGACAATAGATAGATAAATGCCGGACATATAAAAGACATCAAATAGTTGACCCCACCTCAATTGTTCTTACAAGAAAAAGGTGATTCCTATAAAGATAAACATATTCTTCTATGACAATATGATAATAGGCATTGCTAGAATGTTATTTTACTGTTAAACTACTGAAATGAAATAACCTTGAAAATCGCCTAAACATTCTTCCCATAGAAAGTGTTCTTTAAAGTTAACAAATAATGATTTTAGCTAATGATAAATTTTGCTTTAATATAAGAAATTATAGGATCAATTTAAGTTTTATTTAGGGCCCGGGCCAATAAAACAGGGATTAAAATATTTTTTTTTGTGTGTGGAAAATTGTCATTATTGCGATAAGATTTATAAGAATTCTATCTTATATTGAAGACGAGAAAATCATGCGTCTTTTTAAAACTATTTATATAGTATCTTCGCAAGTAAATAAATATTGCTTAAGTGAGAAAACGCCTTATAAATACAGACAAACTTAAGCATTATGTATTTGTGTAATGTGTATATTGCTAAATAGAAATAGGAATGGTAAAAGTAGTTGTCTAAAGGGATAAGGCAATGGCCGATAAATTGACGACGCACAAAGTAATAACTTCTGTAGATTAAAATAATTTGATGAAACACAACTTAATGAATCAATCAATCCAAATTCACTCAAGTCCCCAAAGTTGTTAAGCCAACGAATAAGAAAACGTTATTATATAACTTTGGGGACTAGAGTAATAAACAGCCCAAATGTCCCCTCCCCTTCCTCCCTGAACAGAACCAGTGGCGTGCACAGTGATTTACCAAGGGGGTGTGAAACCATTCGGGGATAAAAAAGGGGATACGCAAGCCCTCAATTTTAATTTGACAGGGGGTGTTGACATCACCATACACCTCTTTTCGCAAGCCACTGAATAAACCATCGTACTGATTTTAAATCTTGTGGTAAAAATGAAGATTCCTGTTATTATAGGGTATAATTTTGAAATCTATAATAATTTCCTTAGTCCATAGATTTGACAAAATTAACGCTCTGGTTTGATTTCGATTCCTTAAACGATTTTGCACATTTTGTATAAGTGCAAAATCTCTATACAGGGGTAGTCTCCTCTAAAATAGTTATAAGATTTTCCTGGACATATAATAATCTTTACTGTAAAGAAAACTTTATAGGTTCAGTGGTTAGCGAGATCGTTACACACACACACAGATATACAGACAAACATCTTGTTACTTTTAAATACATATTTTGTTTCTCTTTATTTCTGTTTAATCGCACAATCCAACTTCTTTGACTTGACATATGCGGAAATGCTTAAATGGCGGAATTTTAAAATCTACAATATCAAAACACGCATGTTTTAAAAAAATAGCGCAACTAATCAATAACAGAGTTATGTCAATGGATTTATTATTACTTGGGTCTTACACAAGATTATCACGATCTCTTAAAAAGTGAAACTCGTAGCTGTCTAAAAAATGATCCCTCCCCCCATCCATCCCCCTTACCCATTACTAAAATTAGCAAAACATGCCTTTTTTATGACATGTATGTTTTTATGACTTTAAAAGTTCAGACTAAGTCGAATTTCTTGTAAAGCCAATCCCCTTTAACCAGCACGTGAGAGTGAGATAGATAGATATATAGATAGTTACATAGATAATTAGATAGGTAAATAGGTAGACAAATAGAATTCATACATATATACATACATAGATAAATAGATAGAAAGATAGATAGTAACATAGATAATTAGATGGGTAAATAGGTAGACAAATAGATTACATACATACATAGATGAATAGATAGATAGTTACATAGATGGTTAGATAGGTAAATAGGTGGACAAATAGATAACATATGTACATATATACATACATAGATGAATAGATAGATAGATAGATAGCAACATAGATAATTAGATAGGTAAATTAGTAGTCAAATAGAATTCATACATACATATGTACATACATAGATAAATAGATAGAAAGATAGAAAGTTACATAGATAATTAGATAGGTAAATAGGTAGACATATAGAATTCATACATATACATACATAGATAAATAAAAAGATGATTAGATAGGTAAATAGGTAGACAAGAAGATTACGTACATACATATGTACAATGTACATGGATAGATAGATGGAAAGATAAATGGATAAATTGATAGATGGATAGACTGAGAAGTCCTAACTGTGCATGGTAATGAGTTGCACCTGTATATGGGCCAAGGTATTCCCCCCACTCGTTTTGTTAGCCCCCAAGGCACACATGACATAGCAGCAGTAGGAACTGAATTGAGCCTCTTTATGATGTGTTGAGCCACGGTCGCGGGTTCTACATACATACATAGACAGACAGACAGACAAAAAGACATATAAACAGATAGAATAATCGAAACTGCTTTTGGATGATATTTTCCTTGTTAAACAGACAGAAGAAATATTTAGTTGTTTATGCTTATTGAATAATTGTATCCTGAACAAGAAAACAGAAAATAAGGGATAATTAAATCTTTTTGACAAATTATATCGAATCTTGATTGATTGGTTAAAACTAGTGTAGTGTTCGAACTTTTCAACCAATAATCTTAATCTACAGAACTAATTTGAACTAATTCACTAAATTATTTTTTTTTTGGGGGGGGGGTGTTTTTTCCAGATGTGAGTTCTCTTGTGAGGGTGGAGGTAAACTCTCCTAAAGAACCCTTTGGTGAAGCCGTTAGTGAGATCTGAAGCTACAGACACTTATACAGGCATATATGTTTCTTTTATATAAGGATTGTTTAAGTACTTTTCTTTTTAAAGATCTACTCTATTTTTGGATGTAATCATCCATGCTTTTTATTTTCTTATCCCTTTCTCCTTGAAAAAAACTGAAGAATGTTCAATGATGCTGAAATAATCAAGATTACAAGAATGTCTATTTCATAAAAAATTCAGTAATAAAATGTTTATTAATATCTCAGTTACAGCTTTGCTTGCCTAAGGAGTGAAGGGGGGGGGGGCGGAGTCTACAAGTTATTATTCTATCAAATTATTTCATTATCAGCACCGATAACATTAATGTCCAAAAAACATAAAAACCGCGTCCAATTAAAATTCATCTGGACGAAAACCAGTTAAATATACAAAAAAATTTCTTCACATGATATTTAGTAAATTTAATTGCCTAAATGAAAGTAATTTAGAGTGACCTTAACAAAACAACTCCTTCCCACCCTATGTGCCCATCAGGATCTCGGGAATGGCAAAAATCACAAAAAAAACCTGCCCCGTTAATGGGTCATACTTGATTGAAATATTCTATTCAGTTCAAACTCTTATGATAATTTGTACTAATAAATTTAGGTTAACAACTTTATTAGTAGACTAAAGGACATACCAACTTTGAAAAGTAGATACACAATTTAAGTAGTTGAAGCAATTCCAAATATTGCACTTGATTGCAATCACTCTGATTTCAAATGTGCAAAAAAATATTTTTCAGTATGGCTTCGAAACCGATTAATTCCCGCAGGATTAGAACCAGCCATACTAAACAATCATCTATCGTATCGTATTAGAGACAATGTAAATTAAAAATCATAATATCAATACCAGTTTTGTAAGCGCGAGCTTTCGACCCCTAAGGGCTAACAAAACTGGAATTTATCTTATATTCTTTTATATTACTATCAACTGAAAGCTGTCTGAAATTCGATGCAATGATAAATATTATTGAATGACTCATGACATTTATTTGTTGGGAGGGAGGGAAGAATTATTTAGCTCCCCCCTTCCTCTCTAATATCTTAGCTTCTGATAGAGCTATAGAGCTATACAGACATGCATATGCATACCCTGATTATAGAGTAGCTTTACTTCAAAAATAAACAATATAGATCATTTAAATATCAGACATAGTTATATAATATTTGTAATCTATTGTTTAAAATTAAAACTTAATTAAATCAAACAATTATCCTTTTTTATCCTAAATATTAAAACAATGGTAAATTATATTAAATTACAACTAAAATGCTTGAAAAACCTATAAATTTATTGAAATTAAGAGCTTTAGCTCCTATTGATATATTTGTAAAAAAAAGAGTGCTTAGGAAAGTTTTCCATACTTCATTTGTGGGCTTTATGCAATTCATTTTCGTCTGCTAGCTAATGGGTTCTTGCTATTTGGGGAAGGTACTTAGTAAATATAATGTTTATAAGCTATAGCAAAGCTTCTAGAACAAATAATGGACAAAAATCAATTTGCAATTAAGCTCTTGATATGGAGGAAAAGGACTTTGGACTATAGATTGTTAAGGTATCCAAAGTTTTAAATATTCGTTATTGAATTGGTTGGTACAAACTAGCAATTGACAATGATTTAAGTTACAAAAGGAGTAATATTATTTATCATAACTGGTGATATACATTGATTTTTATTCCATTGTCTTATCCCATAGGATCCCTAAAAAATGTTTTTAATAAATAGAGTTAAAAATTTTGCACTAATTTTAAAATTTAAATGCCAGTGATTCTGCTTGTATAACATCTTTTGTTATCAAAAAAACAAAAAGTAATGTTTTTTTTTATTATTTGGCATTTAGAGTAATTTATTACAAACTATTTTTTTCTTAGTTAGGCTTCTATATAACTATGTGCATCTTATCACCTTTTCGTTTCATATAGTATAGTATAGTGGCACTTTGAATGTTTTTGTTTGTTAAAGTCTCTACGATAATTTTTTATATTACGATATCTCTTTATGTTACTTTGAAGTCTCATTTTTTTTGTCATTTCTCTTGGGAGGGTGGTGGTACCATCCCCCAAAATAGTTATAAACCTTCCTGGGACCCATGAGAATCTACCCTGTTAAGGAGAACCCGATGGGTTCTGCGGTTAGCGAGATCCTTCGGTACAGACACAGAGACACACAAACATCAATTTACCATTGTTTTTCTTTCATCTCTAATATTGTTTATTTAGAATACTGCACTAATTATGGATATAGTTGTTCTTGTAAATATCGCATCTACTCTATAATTCAATTTATTTGCACGTCCGTCAGTCCTTAACGCTATTTTGGGAATTAGATTTACTCAGCTTTTATTAAAGCTAGACCTCTGATTTGTGTCAACATTCCCATAATTCAGTCAATCTTACTAATACGATCTTGAAATAATGAAACAAAAGATATTTGGGGTACAGTCCCTTTCGTAACATCGCACATTATGGGGCGATTCTTCGTATTTTTCACAGTAGCTTTTCTCTTATTTCTAGCCAATGTGGGGGGCTCTAACCCTGCGGGGCCAATTACCTAACCCTGTGGGGCAATCACCAAACCCAATATAACCTAACCTAACCTAAAATAACCTATAAAAAGCCATTTTCAAAATACGACAAATCGCCCCTTATGG
>LS057297.1:0-11104 GCA_900241095.1 Acartia tonsa
AAAATGTGAAAAATACAAAAATAGCCTAAAACCTGCTTAAAGGCAGTCTGACCGTCATAGTTGTTTTCTTTAAACAACAGGAAATTCAATTTTGATATCTATAACTGAAAAAATTTTGGAAATCGGACCATAAACACCAAAGATATGGAGAAAAATGTGAAAAATACAAAAATAGCCTAAAACCTGCTAAAAAGCGGTCCGACCGCCATTGATGTTTCATAGTTAATTGTGCTCCTTAATAATAGGAATGTTGTCAAAAAATTTCAGCATTCTATCATTTATAGGAGCTGAGTAAATCCCATTTCCCCCATAGTGTTACGGACTGACTGACTGACTGACGGAAAAGTAAATTATAGAGTAGCTTCGCTAGTAAAAACTAAATGTTTTTTAGTTGAAAAGTTGAACAGATTTACTCAAATAGCAGCTAATTTATAAATATTTTCCTTGATTAGTATTTCGATATCATCTGTAGAATTGGCAGGATCATAAGTCCAGGTAGGATAGTGAAGTCTTTCTCTTGTGTTCCACAATCTGTACCAGGGTTTCCTACTTTCAATTTCAAACCAACTTGATGTAAAGTGAACCTGTGCACTGAACATTTTAAATATTGCTGATCATACTTTACATGAAGCTTTAATATTAAACATTTATTTATAGGCTTTCAAATATAACAAAATTATATTCATTTTTTAAGCAGTAAAGAAATAGCAATAATTTCCTATCAAAAAGAGGAAAATTTGGAATTGGTGGTGGAGTTTCACAAGCAGGAATAAAATCTTCAACTGGACAGTCCTTCAGACAAGATCCCCACTTTATTATATCAGTACCAGTTGTTCCTCCTAATTCTAAATTATACATTTAATAAAAATCATTTAACATATAACAAAATTTACAAAATATTATTTAAAGACAAATGATATAACATTATAAAATTGCTTAATAATAACCTGTAGGGCACCAAGGGTGAAACACATCATCCATGATACAATTTTTAAATTCAACTCCTTTGTATGTAAAAGGAAATATACACTCTCTTCCTTCAATAGTATAACACGCTTGGAATTCACATAACACATGGTTTGTATCATCTTTACACCTTTTACCATCTACAGCAACAATTCTTCCATTTGAACCAAGTTTTAGACAACTCTAGATTTATAAAAATAGTTATTTAATCATATTGTATCGACAGGGAAGCTGTTCTTGTGTACTTTGTGTTGTGTACTATTGTGAAAAGTCCTATGCCCATTAATCCTTATTCCAGAGGTGGTAACAACGACATCTCCTAACCACCAGAGAAATCCTAAGTGCGGCATTGCTAGCATATGCGCGTGTGGCTCCTTTGAGCGCCTTTTCCCTTGTTGATCAGAGAATCCGTGCGCTGTGAGATGTATGTTGATTGTTGATGAAAGAATCATACTTTTATGCTAAAATTCACCTGTAAGACTGTCATGCTTGCACGGATATTGACCAGGTAACAATTTATTCCATGCATGATGAATATAGGGCTTTAATCGCAAAGTGTTTTAATTTGGCAGAGAAAAAGCACATTATTTTCTTTTGTTTTGTTTAATAAAGACCAACCATCTATGTAATATGTTAATTATTTTGTATTACACTTAAATGACCTTTTTTTTATTCGTCAAAACAATTTATGATTTTATTACGCTAAACCAAAATTGATTATTGCATTTGTATGTATTTTTTATCTCGTGTTATTTTTATTTTTTAGGCAAAAAGTTTTCATTCTTTGAAAAAACAAATTTGTAATCCCCGTGTCATTCACTCCATCGGACAGTGCTAAGGTGCTTTTCTGTCGCCAGTTCATTGCTGATACAATAAGATCTCTATTTCAGTCGCCTGCTGAAGCACATAAACTTATAAAATTGCTTTATTTATTACCTCCTCTCCAGTAAATCCTGCAGATAATATATCAATACTTCCAAGAACTTGAACTTGTTCTGTGTTACCAAGTAATGTAGGATCATAGTTTATCTCAGCTTCATCAATGTCATCAAAAATTACTTTGAATTTGTTTGAATTCTTTGTACATTGGATCTTTACATTGAATGGTAGAGTAAGATCTGTAAGATTGGTAAGGGATTTTTCAATCTCATCTAATGTTTGTTCATCAGCAACTCTGAAATTAAAAATGTTTTGAATCATTTACAGTTCAATCATAATATAACTAAAAAATTATGAAAATCTGATAAATTAGATACCTAGATAATGTAAAACTGTGTGGCTGCCCATCTTCACCTGTCAATCCATTCATATGAAATGTCCATTTTAAAAGAGCATTGGAATTGTCAATCTTCATCTGGAAAAAAAAGTATTATTTACTTAAATAAAGTCAGGGGTGTATATTTCTAAACCAAAAATAATCAAACTGTTAAATGATATAATTTATAAGCAGTAAGTTACAGATTGATTATTGTATAAATCTATATGTTTAATTTGTAACTATTACCTTGATAACAGGTTTTTTAGAGGATAATCTTCTAGTACCAAAGAGACCAAACAATGCAAACATTTGTTTATCATCCTCACAAATGTTGTGTTTAAAAGTTACTTTAGCAGGTGTTTTCTCATCTTCTAACAAATATCCTAAAATACAATTGATTATAAACTTTTATATTAATATAACCATCAATATAACTATTGGTTATTTTCTTTTTTTAATTCATGTTTTTAAAACTAATATATATGAATCCATTAAGAAAGAGATATTTGTATTTTAAAAAAAATAAATATGTTGAATTCTTTCATAGATTAACTTTTAAAGATACATTAGTTTATAGAGTAATAGCTTCATATTTGTCCATAGATAACTCATTAAATCTCTGTAGAGTAATAGCTATTTGCACAGATTTTATTACATATTCGAACAGTTATTGCCAATTTTTGACAGTTTTATGCCATTTTTAAATAGCCTATTACTTACCGATACTTTTCAATCCTGCTATCCAGGATCTTTCTTTTGATGTGTCAACAATTTCATTTGGTATATTAAATGAATACTCTCTTGCTACCTGAAGCAATTTTATAAATTAGATTTATTTCTCAAATATTTTTTGAAAAATATAAATAAACTAGAATTTATCTCACCTCAGGTTCATAATCTAAAGATCCCTTAGCACTTGCATCAATCCAAATATCCCTAAATTTTGTGAAAAAGATGTTACATTTGTTAATTATTAGTTAATTCATATTCATAAAACCTTTTATCCACAATTCTCAATGGGATTTTTGAAGCAACATAAGGGTAAAATTACATTTTATCTTTTACTAAATTCCTGTGATTATCATAAAAAAATCCCAAACTTCCATTCACTTTGCAAAGATTAAATTTTACCTATCACTCAGTTTCATAGCCTCAATATCAGTTAATGTTCCAGGTAACACTGGTCTAACCAAATTGTGTTCATTGATCTTGCAGGTTGTTACAATGTCAGAAAATTTAACAGGAGCTATATAAGTAAATAGTTGATATAATTTTAGAAAATTATAATGAACAATACTAACCCTATTTTTGAGCTAAAGTTAAAAATTAGATACCTAATGATAATCCATAGCATGTTCTTCCATCCTCCTCATGATTTGCCAATAGATAATTTGTAGGACAACTAGGAGCTGAATTAAGCAGAGTATGATTTTTAAAGTTTAGTTTTACATTTTATCAGAATAACAAAATGTGAGTGGGTAAAATTATTTCCCTACTCTTTATAAATATGTATATGTATCAAATTATATATATAATAATTATATATGGTAAATATATGTATGCATAAATATAATTTTATTGATTTACTAAAAACTTACGGTTCCAAAGGCAATAGTAATTCATGTTTTCTGTACATGTAGTTCCTCTTGGTTTAAATCCTATTCCTCTTTTGGCATATACACAATCTTTGCCAACAAATTTGATGTTATCTCCATCAAAATCATAGCTATCAGTATTGTATTCAGAATCATCAGAATATTTTGATGTAGACATATTTATACCTTAAATAATATATGTAGTTAAAACCTGAAAATAGTTTTATTTTAATATTTTAGTAGACAGTTTACCTATGTGGAAATCAAACATTTTTGTAGATACAGCATGTGATTTCAAAAAGAAGAATAATTCTGTTGACTTGATTGGTACAACTAAACCTCCTTTAAATGCACATGATTCTTTTGCTTCTGTGATATTCACTAACTCCTGTGGGCTACTTGCATAAAAACACTTTCCTAAAATACAAAATAATAACTAAACCCTTGACTTTTAGAGTATAGGAGTTCTATTATGTTAAAAAATCATTGTATTAATGATTTTGTTTAATAAACTTATACACAAATAAGTGCCGCACGCAAAATTGATATCATTACATTGATTTCTACACTGTGTTAAGTATCACAATATCTTTTTTTCACATAAAATTTAACCTTGTTACTATATTTGATTCCCAAAACTTTTATAAAATTGAAAATTGTACTTACATATATTTAAATTTAGAATTGCAGCAATTTTGGTATTACCTTTATGATAGAAATAATTGATTGGACAAAGAGATTTTTCTTCTTGAGGAGTTCCACAGTAGAAATAAAATTTCTCATTACAGTCAACACTTCTCAACATACTTCAGTATAATATTATTAATATTATTATAGTATTAGCTGCATATAATGTATTTAATAAAATCTAAATATATATCAAACTGAAAATGAAAAAAATGAAAATGTTTACTTGTCAAGATTATAGTCAATAACAGCACAGTTTCCAGATGATGGTTCATTTTGGGCCCATGCAATCTTCTCATGAATATTTCCATCATTATCAATCCAGTTACCTCCAACTGGTTGCTCTAGATATAATCAATGTTTATACTTTTTTGATGTCATATGTAATCTAAAGTAATTGTAAGAAAAGAGTGCTAACTGCTACAAGAAATACATCACTAGTTTTTTTTCAATAGAAAATATCATTTTTGTATTATTTATGGTTTAGGAACTAGTGCAAGAAAAGTTGAAAAATATAAAAATTGTTCAGTTAATTTAGAAATTTTATGATATGAAAATTTGACTCAACAAAGTTAACATTTAAGAATATATTAAAGTTATAGAATTAGGAATAATTGTACTAAATCTGATTTTATTTTAATTTTCAGATAAAACAAAACCATAAAAAATAGTAATATATTGTAGAAGTTTTTCACTGCATTTTATTTCAATAACACAAGCTGCACATTTTAAAATTGTAAATATATACTTCGATCACTCATTAAAAATAAATTTTTTTTTGTGTTATTATACTCAACAGTCAATAACCAGCCATGATGCAAATACAGTTGTAAATTGAATAAGAGTAACGTATTAATCAATTACCTGACATTCTGTCAATTCCAAGGAAAATAGATTCAACATCTTTGGATCTCTTTGCTAAAATCAGTAAACTTTGCTGAAGCTGATACTTTGTCGGATATGCAAATCTGGTTATTTGAATACTATTAGGAGGAGATGTACACGTTAACTGTGCTTCAGAATAGGTCATAGGTTTATCTGATAGTTTGTAACATGTGTCATCTATATCAAAGAATTCTTCAGGACATGATTTTGCTCTCTTAAAGTCTTGAGGTACATGGCAAACTTTAGACATCTGATATATCTGTGATTTTGTCAATGGTTTATTGTAATATTGGAAACATGACATTTTACCAACAAATGGCTTGTCTCCATCTTTATTTTTACCAAACAATATTGTAGGAGAACTGTTTTCATATTCAATATGGAAATCAATATCTTGTTTAACATTGAAGGAACTTTCACCTTTATCTTCTGTTCCATAGGTTTCATTGACAGTTATGAATGTTCTGTTTGTATTTGAATCAAACACAAATGCTAGAAATTGCCAGGACTTAAGTTTTAATTCTATATCTACAATTTGATTTTTGCAGGGAACTAAATTAGTTGCATCAAATGGACAATATATAAAGTTTGGTTTCTTATTTAAGATAACAATATGTAATATATTATCTATGCTTAGCACATATGGATTACCATCAAGTGTTCCAGGATTTAACCATAAACCCATTGTGAAACCTTTAACTGTTGAAAAACCTATAGGTAGGATAACATCAGTCATATATGAAAAGATATCACCCATGAAATTAGCAGATGAAGGAAGTTCTGTTTCTTTTACAGCAATGTTTGAGAAACCAACTAAAGATTCAGAGCCAGTCAATGTTACATTGTTTAAAGGGTGAACATAAGTAGGCAATTTCATTTGTTCAATTTTATCAGGATGTGGTTCCTGTTTTACTTGACAAATAAACCCCAATTCATTTGAACATGGAGCAAATTTTATAACTGATGTTGTTTTGTCAATAGCTAAACATTCCCCTGAACCTAAAATGAAACAAAAAAATATTTACAAATTACCATTCAAATTTCTTTTCAAAATTTAGTTGACCTTTAAAAAAATTTACCTGAAGCAGAAGTAAATGTAACTTTGTCATACAAAGTAGAATGATATATCTGATCAGCATCTGTAGCAAAGTTAGCTGGATCTTTTCTATATCCAGTCCATATCTCTGTAATATCATTATTCAATTTTTTTATTATTTCTAGGAGAAAAAGCTTGTGAAAGTCAGTGGAAACTTCAGTTAAGACACCCCCTTCATCTCGGCAATGAATCAAGGCATCACTAAACTTTGAAGGTGTTTCAAATAGTTTGTAACAATCCTCTTGAAACATGAAGTAACCTTTTGGACATACCCAATCAAACTCTTCTTCACAAATATATCCTCTCTTATCTGGTGTATCTAGACTAGCATGCTTTAGTGTCATTGTTGGTTTAACATACTCAAAGTATCCAATTTCAGCATCAGTGCCTGCTGAATCTGGTAGACTTGCACAGTCTTTTATAGATGCATATCCATCTGATCTAATAACAGGGCGAGACATTTTTGTTTGTTTAGTAAGTCTTCTTGGGAAAAGATTATCTAAGCCATTTGAAAACAAGCCAATCCAATATTCATCTGACTTTTGGGTCAACATTCTTTTTAAATCTCCAGGAAGGTTAACTGATTCATTGCAGGTTTCAAATTTTACTAATCTAGAATTCAGTTTAGAGCATTGATAAAAGGCATCTGATATACTAGCTTGAGCCTTCTTTCCAACAACCTTTAAACATTTTTCTGCCCTCCTAAACCATAGAAAACCTGATTGACACTTGGATTCACATATATATGGTTTCTCTATATTCTTATCTGCTGCTTTCCATGCATACTTTTTATTTACATCAAGCATAAGCCTGTAGTTGTCTGTGCATTTATTCAGAAGACAACCTTCATTTTCTTTCTTGTCTAACCAATCTGAATACAGAGAAAAGTTTTTGCCATTTGACTCCCAAGTCCAAAGTGAATTTTCAACAACTCCACCCACCCAATATGTTGAAATATCTGGAGAATAATTTGGAAGAAATTGAACCCTGCTATTTGAAATGATATCAATGTGTGTTTTTAATTGTGGAATAATTGTATTATCAAGAATTGTCAACAAGTAGGAACCCTCAGATCTACATTTGTTAGAAGCAGCTTGGAAACTCTCAGCAAATGGAGAAACTCTTACACACTTTCCTCCAACAAGATCATAATTAGCATTACAATTTGGATTCGAGCTTGCCAGGTATCCAGTGCAATAGCCATATTCATCATTTTCTTCATCAAACATTCTATTTGTATCTGATAAAATAGTTGGACACCAAATTTCCTCCCTTGGATCAATAGCACATTGGTCATACCACACTCTGTCAGATAAAAATGGCAGGTAACATTGTTTACCGCCTCCTGGTCCATCATAGGTTATTTCTCTTTCATCAGGACAGATACCAGTCTTGTGAGTTATGCCAATATTATCAGTATCAAGTTCAGTAAAACACCAAGAATACCTTGCAGTTTCATTGTAGATACAAGAATGATAAAGATCTGATTTGTCAGCTTTTGTGTGAAAAGGAAAATGACAAGATTTGCCAATTTCATTGCCATCAATTGTAATTAAAGGTTTAGCTTCACAAATATATCCTAATGGTGTGTCTCTTGTATAATCATTACATTTTTCAGCCTGAATAACACCTTTGTTAGAAAGATATATACAAAGTGTGTCTGTAGTAGCAGAGAGATCTGCAATAGTACCCGACTGAAGATTTCCTTGAGCAGTAATTTTAGATTCCAAGAAATAAGCTCTTGTCCCATCATTGTAAAACACTTCACCTGTTGTAGGATAATTTGTAGTTTTAGCACCAATTGCTATGAATTTTGGTGTGCTTGTTGCATAGTTTAGAAATAAATTCACAAAAAAGTTATTTTCAGACTGCATAAAATCACCATCAAGGTTATAATCTCTTGGCTGATACAATCTGGATCCAAGGTCATTGCATATTTTTTCAGCTTCTTCTTCATTGCTGACCATGTCATGTCTTGTCATGGCTGATATGTGATAACAATTTCCATTTTGATGAAAGAATCCAATTGGACAGTTGGTGACAAGGCAAGTTTCCTGACATTCTCCTCGACTGGTTCCATCATCAATATGAGTTTCATTGTCATCTGTGTTTAGACTACACCATGTGTAATCAGAATCAAGTGTAATACAGGAAGAGTATAATCTTCCTTTGTATCTGAAGGGAAATCTACACAATTTAGAGTCAGTGGTTCTACACTCAGCCACATGACATGCAATGCCTTTATTAGAATCGTCACTCCTTGGGTTACCCCTTGACATAAATACTACATTACCAGATTGTGAATTTTTAGTAACTGACATTGAAGGATGTGTAAGCTTAAGGGAATTTATGACCTCAGACTCGTCCCAAGTTTGACTAGTACTACTTGTACTGTAGTAGATTGAACCATTCTTTCTTTCTGATCTTTTCCATCCTAATTATGAAAAGAATATTGGCTCGTTTAAACAGATAAAATTTCTTCTTTACTCAAATTTATATGCCTTATAATATTAATTCCATCAAATACCTGTTATAACATGATATTCATGAGGAAGAAAAACTGTCATGAAATTAAGAATAGCATCAAAATATTCTTGTTCAGGTGAAACATGAAGCAGTTTAGCATTTTCTCTCATACAAATCTTTTCATCTTAAACATGATTTTTGAATTAAAAGATGTTTACATGTATTACCTGAAATTTTAATTAAAAAATATATAAAATTAAATAAGATAAAGATTTCAACAATAACTTATACCTGAGTACATGCTAGCAAACTTGCGTACAACATCATTTCCATTTTCTGGTTTAATTTTATCATGAAGTATGGCTACACATGATCTTGTAGGGGGCATCCAAATAAAATCTTCTTCACATATTGGTCCTAACTTACAATATGCCTGCAATATGAATTATTGTAAGATTGAATTTCTGAAATGGGTTTTAGTTTTACTAATCAATTATATTTATTCTGTCATCTTTTTATTGAACAGTAAGGTAATAATGTCTTAGAGATAGCTGGATAAGAATGGTGTAAAATATTAGGAAATTTAAATAGGGAAGAAGAAGGCCTGCTGATAAGTACATATACCTATTCAAAAATGAGTAACACACTCTTGTATTTAGTTGTATAAAGATATTTCTTTATTTATAATGTTAATTTAAAATAATATTTTCAAAAAGAGCAAAACTTGTACCTTTACTTTTGTATTACAAGGCACAATTTTGCCTTTAAATAAGTTATTTCCATCAGCTATCATACAATCTCCTATTAATAAAAGTAGCAATTCAAAATTGTTCAAGATCACAAACACCTTTTAACACTAAATGCAAAATGTTTGAATAAATTAATCTACTTAATTAGTCTGGTAGATAAATTACTGATTAAAACATATATTTAAACTCAGATATTTTAGATGAAAGGCCCCTCTTTATTCATCAGCTTATCAGCCATCAGCCCAATCGATCTGTTTCTCAGTAAATATTGGCTGGGGAATTAAAATCTCAATTCTATTTAAATTTCCCAATCATTGTAGGTATACATAAACATATTTAAATTTTTGAAACTTTCCCACTATAATCAAAAATCATCAATCCATTACTGGGGTTCCAGGTTTGAGAGATTTGTTAGTTTATCTAAGAATTATCATTTTTGATTCTTATAATTTATGTAAAATTAATCATATCTCTTAAATCATAGTTCTTTAGAATAAATGACATATCTAGCTAATTTAATATTTGTAAAAATAACCTGTATCTTCAGGATTTATAATTTCTACATCAACAGGATGAAGTATTTTTCTAATTTTAACAACAAAATTTAAACAATTTGCAAATATCTGAAGTTTTTGTTGGAGTGAGATTATTTCATTTATTCTTAGTGACCAAAAAATTTGAACTTCTCCCTTTTTATTTTTTTGTTGAAATTTGTCTTGTGTGAGGTTATATTTTCTCAAGGAGCAGGAGTTTCAGCCCCCACTACATTAAACCTTAATCAATGAAAAAATCCCTGAAAATTGTAGAATAATGTTTTTAGCTGTTTTGAAGATCTTAGTTGACATATAGTAAAAAAAGATATTCTGTGACTATTAAAAGAATGTAGAAAATTGATAATTATGTTCACAAATTAGTAGAAAATTATGTTGTTCCTGTCCAATCTTCTCCATTCACCATTTATTTTTCTTACTCCTAGCCAAAATGATCCCAATGATGAATGAATAGAGTAAGAACTAAAATAAAATTTAGAAAAATAGAAATAATCACAATTTATTTCAAAATGTTGCATGATAATATTAATACCTGCAACGTTTAGGCATAATTTAAAATGGAAGAAATTCTATCAGCTTTTCCTTTTGTAAGCATTTTTTATTTCATTTTAATTCATTAATCATTTACTAAGTATATTTGCGATTACTTTTATTTAATGAAATCTTCCAATTTTTAACATGTACAAAACGGCCTGTGGTATTGCATCAAGATCCATGACAGATCTATATAGGAAATAAACGTCTATAATCGAGCTCGAATCTTCCAACCTTATGGTGTATAAAACTCATAGTGCTCCAATAATCCCTATTAAATTCTCATTGACCAGAACGTTAAGACCCATTATTCTACT
>LS057298.1:0-11103 GCA_900241095.1 Acartia tonsa
TTGGTCCTTTAACGAATTTCGCCCTAATTTTTTTTATCACCCCTTGGGGCAAAGCCCCTAGAGGCTAGGGGCGAAGCTGCTAGTATATTTATATGTTACTAAAGGCAAAACCATTCTCTCTTCTCCTATAATCCAAAAGAGAGGGAGGGGAAATTGGACTGTAAATTACACTGGTACCCAAAGTTTTATAACCACGTTATCTTATTCTTTGTCTGATCCTTTAAGATTCGTGATAAACCCCGAGTTATAATGCGCATGTTCGGATTGAACATCATTTATATGTTCTATCTATCTATTATCTATGTACATAATCTATTTTACAACAAAGTTCAGTGCTTTACCTCAAAACCTCGAAAGCACATAACCTACTTCCCCCCTATATTACTTATAAAATGTAATAACAATTAAGGTAATATTATTCTTTGAACTACGGGGCTACCATGTACCAAATAAAACCTAACCTATCGTAAAAAACTAACACATAAAAAAAGTATTAAAGAGAAGCAACACTACATCTTGATTTGAAATTATTTTCTATGGTACTAGCGGCTGCGACCCTTTAATCTTGGGGCCTTGATTTCGAATTGGTAGGAAAGGGAATACAAATAACCTTAAACCACCCCTAAAATTAATCTGAAAATTAAATAGTTTAAAGCCATCACAGGACCTTTGTAAAGCTTTCTTAAAATGGAGAACTTAATCGGTTAAGTAGTAATCTTAATTACAGACAAAAAAAAACTTACTACTTTATTTAAAAGGATAGCTAGCTACTGTACACTTAAATTGCTAAACTGTTTGATAGTTAGTTAATAAATAACACTGGTTGTTAAATTTAATTCTTACTTGATTTTTGGAAATCAAAGTTTTAAATTTATAATCCACCATATTTAAATTCTCAATTTAACATATGAGCTCTAATTAAAGAGATGATGCACTAATTCTAATGAATTGCAAAATTATCAATATGTTATCACCCACTGCGGTGATATGGACAAAGCAGTCTGAAAATGTATGCAAGTTTTAAAAGTACAAGGGCAAATAAAAAATAAAACTAGCTTTCTAGAAAGCCTTTCTGAACTGTTCTTACATGTACAAGAATGACATAAAACTTACATACATCTAACTACTTTGGCAGATATTTAAAAGAAAGAAAAAAAATCAGTACTGTACAAAAATGAACCAGTAAATTTGCTGTCACACTCACACTAGCTGTGACAGCACGTTATTCTCAGCAAGATGTAAAAGTTAGGGTCAGCTGAATTTTTCCGAATGTGTACACAGTTTCCTCGGTGTTTCCTCATCCTATCTCAATATTTACTACCAGCTAAAAAGCTTTAAACTTCAAAAAAAATGTATAAATCCCTTATACATTAAAAATTTTGAAAGTTTGGAAGTTAGATGCTTTTTTAGCTAGTAGTAAATAGTATGAGGAAACACCGAGGAAACTGTGTACTCATTCGGAAATTAAAATTCAGTTCATCAAAATTAAGGTATGACTATGCATTCACTTCCGCACATGTATCAACTTAGCAGATCATCACAACTTTATTTTGTTACAACAGCACAAAAAAACAGCCAATTCTCATTGACTCACTCACAAAACAGCCCCTATAATTTATTTACTACCCTGTTGTTTTGCGAATATAGAACACTTTGTAAATGAAATGAGGAAATGAATACACACCACAAATTGAATTATTTTAAACTATGATGCCTCGATTATTTTATATCACTGTCATTTTTAAATTTTGTATTATTTGAAACAAGGACGGGTGAAAATGTACATCTAAATTTTGTGTCAAAATCTTATAACAAAGGGAGAGGTAGGTTTCTGGTAAAATCCGTTAAGGATATGTGTTATAAGTTAAAAACAGTAGTAGAACGATAAAAATTTATGTAAACTTTTTTTTAAATTTTGTCCATAGTTCTTTTAAATAAGAAATACCACTACTTTTAAGCCTTAAAACACACACCTTTACGGATTTTACCAGAAACCTACCTCTCCCTTTATTATTCCCAAGCATTTAGATAGGTAAAAAGGTTTAAGTTGGCTTTACAATAAGTAAAAGTGGTTATAGCTTACACATTATCAACACGTCTGCATTAAACTTTTTTAGAGATATTTACGTTGACCTTATTATCAAACTAATGTAATTATAGTCTTATGTTGATACAATAACAGCACAAAAGCCTAACAGGGTTGATTTAAATTTTGAATTATTAAAAGATGGCAAATATTTAGTAGGGCGCGGCATCTGTAATTATTTAAAAGGCATTATGCAAAATAATTTTAGAATCACTTAAATAAACACTTTAATACAACAAGGAAAATTGTGTCATTAAGTAGCGCAGCTATACAAAGCTTATATATTATCTCTAATATAACGCAAAATATTGTCAAATGATAGCAATATTTCTAAATCCTCAAAAAAAAAATAAAATAGATTTAGTAATTGTGCTAACCTTACTCTGGCGTAGATACGGACGTACAGACATACAAAGTTTAGACAAGCTACGCCTTTTAAAAATACTTTACCTAGCCCAATAATTTATCACAAAAGCAACAAGAAATTGCAATTAAAATATTACAAGATGCATAATGGACCCCCCGTAGATATCAAAATATTTATATTGGTGTTTAATAAAAACAGTAAAAAAGGTAGAAAATAATAAAGAGAAGAAAAATCGAATAATACAATTTTGACCAGCAGAAATATCTCCTGAAAAGCAAAGCCCAATATTTTAATAGGTTTGTAAAATTCATCCATACAGAAAATCGGGCAGACGCCATTTTAACTTGTTTTAGCGGCTACGCCCGAAGAGGCTTCTAGAGGAACGTAAAACGTTTTCTGTTAAATCAATGTTAAGAACAGCCGTTTACCAAAAATATCTAAACGGTCCCTGTTAAGGAGAATCGTATCGGTTCAGCTGTTAGCGAGATCCTTCGGTACAAACAGACAGACATCCTGTTACTTTTATATAAGGATTATACTAAATTCCCCTTATATTTTTTCATTGGGAAGTAGAGCCCACCACAAAAAAATGTTAAGGATCCTAGTCTTTTTTAGAAGAAAAAAAGCAGTTTAGTAAACATTAAAAATATTCATTTTCTATTTTGTGGGCACATAAAAAAAAATTTCACACCCCCACTCAACTCATCACACATTTTATGAATTGCAAATTGCGCAATAATTAAAATATTATTATTATTAGTCATAAACAAGCTCGCGTCACTCACATTTTTTTTGTCTTTTAAAGTTGCAAGCTTTTTTTACATGTAAAATAAATTTTCAAAAGAATCTTCATAGAATTTTTTTATGTTAGATAAACATACAAATTTAATACTACTAAATCTTTTATACTTATAAAATGATTTGTTAGAGAACCGCGGAGGTGGGGGACTAATTACATCATTTTAGTAATTTTATACTAATTTTAATTGTTTGTTTTTTTAAATAAATATTTTTTAACAGAGCTGGATCTTTAAATCATTTCAATGGTGCGCCAAATCGGGGTGCGCCGAATTTCAGCCAATCACAGCGCGGCATTTCGTAAAATGCTGTGCTCTCATTGGTGGTGATTTAAAGATCCAGCTCTGGAGTTTGTTTAATTAAAAAAAAAGGTTGAAAGTTAGAATAAACTATGGATAAAATATATATCTGTTTAAGACTTATAAATAGCTCTAAATGAGAGGGAGAAAGAAAGAAAAAGAGAAAGAAAAAAAAATAGAGGGAGATAGAGAGGGAGGTGAAAAAATAGTGTGATTAATCCTTAAAGTTTTAAAATAACGTTTTCTTATTCGTTAGGGACTATTTGAATTTTGATTGGTTAATTAAGATGACTGTTCAAACATTTCAACCACTAATCTTAATCTATAGAAGGGGTAATTTTGTGTATCATCATTATCGATGTACATAACTTTATCGGCCATTGTCCTATCCCTTTAGAACCATGAAAACAAGGATGACAACATCCATAAAAGCGAAGCACTGAAACTGTAGGACAAACGGACATTAACTCTCATATAGTGTCAGAACTAAATAATCAGAATATAAATATATAAGAGTCTAAGCAAAATTCTAAGTAAATTTGTTGAAAAATAGGATAATGTTTATGGACATACCTACATTTTTAGGAATTGATCATAGAGTTGCTTCGCTTATAACATTATACTTTGTTCTCCCAGAATTCAATATACCAAAAATCAGATCAATCGGATGATTTGATCACATAAAAAATTGTTGTTAAACAAGTAATAAAATCAACATGTTTAAAACGGACGTACGGACATTTTGGTAATGATTATTGAGTTGCTAAATCGTACCTAACTATTAAAGGAATCACCATGCAAAATTTGAAATCGATAGGACAATTCTAACATGCCTAAATTAACGAAAAAAGCTATCCGTTACGGACGGACGGACGGACCGACCCTAATTATAGAAAAGCTTCGCTTTTAAAAACATAATCTAGCTCTATTTGTCCTTGTAATCTACATATTTATCTTTTGTGTCCTATTTACAACCCTCTAAACTTTAATATGTGCAAAAAAGATGTTTTGAAAACCTTCACTATAACAAAAACAGGAATGACGACATTTAAAAGTAGCGAAACACAGAAATATTGACTTCTTAATTAAAGATTTCAAAATCAAACTTAGGGAATCAGAAGAATCGTCTTTTTTCTAGATTTAGAAGACAATGAATTTAAGAATAGTTATTTCTTTCATCGTATTATATTCGTAGAAAGCGGTTTATAATACGATGCTAGACATAGTTTTTTCGTTTTTATGAGAACCGGTTCCTGTCCACCGGATTCGAATGAATACGAGATAAAAATTTTATATTAACTTTATAGACAAATGAATGGACATGCAAGTGTAAGAGTAGACGCATAACAATTAGCGAAATCTTCACCAAAAAATTAGCTACCTATCTATAATTTGAAGGAAATTAAATGCTCCCTGTAGAAATTCAATGTCTTCCAAGACCGGCGGACAAATAAACTGGATGTTCATTGTTCAGCAGTGGTATAAATTTGTATAAGCAGCAACTTGTACACCACATTCCGGACAGACTGATGGAATGCCACTTTTGATTATAGAGTAGCTTCGCTACTTTAAAAAAAACCTTTTATTCTCTGGTGTTCACTTTGATAAGCCGCAAATTATACCTAATTTCCGTTTAACATATCTTAACTAGGATGTCAGTATCCAAATAAGATTGAGGAACAAACGAACATAATCAATTGTGTTATCACAATCATAACATAAAGCTTTATTATAATGCCTAATCGACATAAGAATCTAAACTTTAAATGTGACAAAAATGGGAGGATTTGCATAGTCTTAACAACTCAATTTGTCTAAATATTCATTAAAGTCATCCTCACAGACAGACTGACAAACCCTAAACTAATTATGAAGAAGCTTCGCTTTTAATAAAAGTATTCCAACATTACAATATAAAAATCTTTTAGATATTTTCTAAATAGCTTTTCATTTAAATATTTTAAGCAATATATCAACAAGAATAACAAAATCTATTGATAATATATATTAGAAAATTGAACAGTCAAACGGACGGACAGAGGCCCATTTTCTCATTAGGTATTAAACAGGACCTGGCAGCCGCGCATCAGTCGCGCTTAAGCATCAAATTTGAACCCGCTTTTGTGCATAAATTTTTGTGGGTGATTTCTAAGAGGATAACGCCAGGACAAAAAATTCTTAATATTATATTAGGTAAAATATCAATTAAAATACTATTTATCTGCATTTTAAAAATTTTATTAAAATGTATTACATTGCAAAAACACTAAGAAAAATTACTTATAAAAACTACCAAAAAGTTGCAATATACTATGATGATATTCTATATTTTTTTTTAATATTGAACTTTAAATATATTGTCATAGCTGTTCTAAAATTTAATGATATCATTTAACAAATAATGCATATTTTAGCATGCATAAATGTTATCCCTATCTAGAAGTAACAGAGTGTCTGTATGTCTGTAGTGATGATCTCACAAACTAATAAACCCGTATGATTAGCCTTTACAGTGAAGCTTTCTATGGGTCATGAGAAGGTTTATATTTAGGGGAGATTACCTCCAACCTCTTAAAAAAATACTACTTATTTCTTTTTTTCCATTCCATCAAATGTCCCTCAAAAAGATCCAATCAATTTCCGCCAATAAGATTAACGGACAGACAACAATTATAATAAGCTACGTTGCTAATAAATCCACGAAATTAAAAATCAATTTATTGGCTATTTAAATTCATGGTTTAATATAAAATTGGTATTTAAAATACTTAAAATGCCATCATGTAGTTTACCCCTATAGCTTACAAATTATAAAGGGAAATTCTCATACCAAAAGTCCTAAAATTCCTCGACATGACAACGATACCACTCAAAATAAAAAATATGTCAAAACTAATTAACGCGCAAAAGATTACATAAACCAAAAAAGATTCAATTATATTATAAGAGACACAAGCAAAATAAATATACAACTAACAAACATTCTTACTTGTAAATAAATCTTCTAAAAAATTAATCAAGATATAAAGTAAAATGTAAGAGTCTACTGCTAATGTATAAAGTTGGTTAGATAAAGAAAAAGGATTTGATAGGCTTTTAAAAAGTCATTTTTGGTTTTTATAGTCGTGAATCTATGTTTAGTTTATAGAGGTATAAAAAATAGAGGCACAGTCAGTATTTTCGAAGGACTCTATTAAGGGAAGCACCATTAATTAAACACTCCACTGTAAATTTATCTAATACAGTTAGGCATCATACATACCCTAAAAAATAAGTGCGCTCTCCCCTCGTTTTTTAGCCAGGGGAATTTGTCTCTCCCTAATTCTCTTCTAAGGGTTAAAGAAACGCCCCCCACACCCCCTCCCGTTTAAAGTTTTTTTTTAAACAAGGAAATATTTTAAATATAAGCTAGGCTTCTAGCATCTTGGGTAAGTGGATGGGTGACACCCAAACACCCCTCCCAACAAACTGTCCCTATTGCTTATTATTTCCAATGTTTATTTTACTAGGGTGATACGATGCATTATGGTATATAGCAAAAAAAAACTTAACCAATGACCTTTACTAAGTATTACTGAAAATTAAAGACTGTATACTTTGTAAATTTTATTAATTAATATCTTATAACTTTTTTATCCAGCCTCCTAATAAAAAAATATTGAAAGAGGAGGTGGTGATTTAAATTTTGGCTTGATATACCCTTATACAGTCTTTGTGTTGCAATATATAATATTATATATAAGTTGGCATACATTACTGCTAAAGTTTATACAATTGTTTAGTAGCACAACTAATAAATAAACAGGCTGTACACAGCTATTATGGCTACGATATGCCTATAAAGAGTCTTTGTTTATGCGTGTCTTGACATTTTCCTACTATTATTAACCTTTTTTAATTTTTCTAGCGTCTACAAATTAAAACAATAATCTATATGATACAAATAAGTGCCCACTAAACAGATATAACGATACAGCATTA
The DNA here is from genome assembly GCA_900241095.1 of Acartia tonsa. Lineage (NCBI taxonomy): Eukaryota > Metazoa > Arthropoda > Copepoda > Calanoida > Acartiidae > Acartia > Acartia tonsa. The sequence goes on from LS057298.1 coordinate 7,532, forward strand.
TTTATCATACACTTTTAAAAAGCCAAGGCTTTCCCCATTCTTTTTGACAAATTAATGATCCGTAGAATAAGAGGAATTGAAACCCCCCACCAACTCACAGCTACCCCAAAAAACATGTCACACGCCTTCATAGCAGCAATAGATTTTTACTAAATTTGTAGGATTATTTAAACATACCTATCATAGATATTTAATCATATTTTAGCGTAGGATCGAATTAGTTGAATTTAATAGGGACTGACAAAATCAATTTTATTTTAACAAGGATAACTATGTCATGAGATAGCATAGCAGTTATACAGAATTATAATTATATTTCTCGTATTCATTCGAATCCGGTGGATAGGAACCGGTTCTCATCCATACGAAAAACTGTGTCTAGCATCGTATTATATCCAGCTTTCTACGAATATAAAAATGTACAATCATAAGATTAAAACCCTCAGGGCTAAAAAAAATGGTTTTAATCTTATAATTGTACATTCTATATCCGCAGAAAGCTGATTATAATACGATGCGAGAAATAACTATTATATTATATTCAGTAAATGTAGTGTTAAAACTACATGACAATAAATCAGGAAATAAAGAAAAAAATGCTTTTCGGCCCTTGAAGGGTTTTATAACCTCCATCAAAATAGACAAAAACCTGTAGGGACCTGTAAAGATTCCATGGAAAGATGAACCTGATTGATCCAGCGGTTGTATCTCTTGGTACAGAGTGATGGAAAGACATCCTACAACTATCGTAGGTTATAATAGATTTTTTTTATAAACTTGGAAATATACATGTTAGAATAGCCTAAAACCTACCTATAACTTACAATACAAAGCTTCCCTAAAAAGAAAAACTTTAGTGGTTTCCGAGATATTTCTAGACATACAAATACACACATCCAGCTACTTTAATATGAAAAACAATCTGCACCCATGCCCTTAACCTGCTTTGGTTTACAAATTCCAGGGAGGAAGGGGACAATGGGAGTTAATTAATCAACAAGCCCCCAATATATATAACCTATCCCAGGGATCATTACAGAAATAAGATTGGAGGGGAAGACTAATTTAACCTCCATTGTCCTATCCTAGCACCCCTGTCATATTCAAACTATTGTCACGATTATAAAATTAGTATTCCAGTACATTTTTTAGGGTCTGATGCTTTTCTGCATTTTTCGCCGTCCGTACGTCCATACTAACATACAGTTCTAATCTATACTAGGTATGGCAAAGATAATTAATTTTAAATAGTTATATTTTGAAAATTAAAGTTTTTATAATATTGATTCCTCGGACGATTAGTTTAGAAAGGTACGATCAAGACAAGCATATTTAATTCCAATCAATTTTACAATTTTTATAGTCAAAGCACTTCTACTATTTACTTTTTTTTAAGCTTTGATTTATATGGATATTGACTTTCTTGTTGTTTGTGTAATCAAAATAATGAATATAAAATTGCTACACGCCCAATAGTTTTTAGAATTGTAGCTTCTAGATATTTAGGTATATCTAAAAAACCACAGAACAGATGTCGTAAAAAAAGCGCGCATTTTGAAACATACAATTGAAATCGCGACTGATCCTCAGATTTAAACCCGTTTGGGTGCTTAATTTTTAAATAGGGATTGCCATATTTGAGTCAGGTTTATACTTCTAGCTGATTTTTAAAATTGTCTGCCGAGCTCTGGTTGAAATTGACTCAAAACTCAAATTTTTCGAATTTCCAATGTTCTCGGTGTTATTAAATAGATAAAATTTAAAACTCAATGGGAAATAAATTTCTCGTTCATTGAACTATCTCTGAATCCAAAGAATTCCTAGTTTTTCTTAAATAAGAATTATTAAAAAATATGATTTTTTCTATTGATGAATATAAACGAAAATAAATTTATTTTTAATCATATCGAAGAAAATATTTTTCCAATTTTTTTTTCATTTTTTAGAAGAACTACAACATAAGATGTTTTTCATGTAAAATATCTAGACGTGATTTTTACCTTATTATGTTGAAAAAAATTCACCTTTTCACGAAAGATAATGATATAAAAAATGTCTTTTGTGAAAAAAAAATATGAATAAATAAGAAGAATAGAAAATTTAGCTATATTTTAAAGATGTCTATTTCTCCCAAATGTCTCAGGAGATTTTTAGGGAAGGTTTTAGGCTATTAGGAAGGGGATATGAACTGCCCCTTGAAGAAATAGTCACGGGAAAAAGTTACCCCCCACCAACAGACTGATTGACAAAACAACTAACATCAAGATAAGCTGCGCTACTTACAAAGCACTGAAAGGATTTTAAAGGACAAAACAGTGTTTTTTTTCTTCTATAATGATGGTAATCATCAAGTTCTTTTTAACACCGTTTTAGCAGCGTAGGTACACTATAACTTTAATATGTTATTGTTTGTACGTCATTACGTAAAAAAAACTCTACTTCCCTTGTATGTTGTAAGATTTTTAATATTAATATACTATTATTAATATTAATAAACTAATAATCAATAAACAATAAAATGTCGTATTTTGTGTTTTATTGACATCATTTTTAAAAAATAGAGTTTTCTTTTGAATTTAAATAATCATTTAATTCTTTGATCCCTTTGTCATTAATATTTCTTTACAATCACTATCGAGGGATAGGACAATGGACTATAAATTAATTTGCCACAGTCAACAATTTGAACTATTAAAAAGGGACTATCCACGAACGAGAGCAAGTGATTCTAAGCACCTTCCAGCATTGATCCTTAGTATTTTTTAATTAATATACTAGGTTTATGTTTAATATTTGTCTTATCAAGTAAAAATTTAGGTTTCACCATTGTTTTATATGGAAAAAACTTTGAATATTAAGCATTTTATGTTGCAATTTCATCAAATGTTTTGATGAGTTCAAACTGTTGTTTAAAAGCTTACCACAAAAGCATATTATTGTAATTAAAATTGTATATTTAGAAAAAGGGTTGGTAACTTTTAATATTGTTAACAGTTTAATCAATGTACTTTTGCAATTTACAGCATTTGATGCTTTTCTGCAGTGTTATTTTATTTTGTCCTTTGAACTCAACAAAGCGTTTGATAATATTGCATCAAAAAATGCTTTTTATTTCAAAGTTTATTTCATATAAAACAATGGTGAAACCTAACTTTTTAGTCGATAAACTAAATATTAATCATTAAACCAGTGTATTCACTAAAAAAAATACAATGGATCAATGCTGGAAGGTGCTTAGAATCACTTGCTCTCGTTCGTGGATAGTCCCCTTTAAATTTTAAATATTGGTGGAATAGATTAGACACAGCTTTTTGTACATTTCAATTCAATATTGTCCATCAAAAGTTAACAAACAGAACAAATTTGAAAAATTTTGGGGGGTAGAATTATTTGAAGTCCCTTTTTTTGCTGCGCAACGTATGTACAGAATTATCCTTGTTAAAACTTAACACAAAGAGAAGATAAAAATTCCATTCCCATATAAACAACCCCTTAAATAGTGGATGTAAATATTCATTCCCATATAAACAACCCCTTAAATAGTGGATGTAAATATTCATTTATTTCCCTGG
>LS057299.1:0-11102 GCA_900241095.1 Acartia tonsa
TTCTCCCCTCCTTTTTGGAAAAAACTAGAAGAATATGTGGAAAGGGGGATAATATGAATAAAATAAATAGTTCTGAAAATATTTTTCCATTTTTCCCAGTAATTGCGGAAAAAAACTAGGAGGGGAACAAAAAAAAAATTTAGCAGCAAGGGGAAAAATGAATCTTGTGTAGAATATACACCCCTGTTATTTTGAAAACTTAACAAATATGGTAATAAGGTATCTAAAAAGAAACTACATTATCTATTCAAAATTGAGGAGAAATGTATATTAAGTTACTTAATAATGCTGCAGTTATTTTAAAAATATAAAATGAATAAAAAGCCAGGTACTTTATATGAATCATTTTGACTTGGTAAATGCATGAAGGTCCATGCACAAAAAATGAGGCTACACACACTAAAAAGAACCTAAAGGCCAAACAGTTGATCATCAGCAGAACGTGTCGATCATATCAAAACACTCATTTACAAATTATGAATTTATTTTATTATCCTACATTGAAACACGAAGTTGATGGATCTTACACCATCCAGATTATCATGTACTCTAATAAAGTGAAACTCGTAGCTGGCTAAAAACGATACTCTCCGCCCACCACTTTACCACATCCCCTCTTCTCCTACTGGATATACAAACTGAACAATAAATGATATCCACGTTTGCAATCTAAAATGATGACAAATTTCCCACGTATATTATTCTATATCCATTACTATGGTCAACTAAACATGATAAGTATAATACCTGATCTTCTAACTTTCCAACTCTTGCTCGAAGTTCAGATTCTCTCTCCTCTCCCAGAACTAACTCCTATTGCAAGTATTATTTACTTCAGGTTTAATTGCTAGATTATTTTAGTATTATGTATCTTTTACCCAAATTTAAGAAAAATAAGCACATAAAAGTAATTCCAATAATATAGATATTACAGTATCGTAATTTTAAGTTTTTTTTTTAGGTACGATAGGTATTTGAATGGTCTTCACAAAAAGAAATAAAGTGAAAAATAAAAATAACATCTCCAATTTTTTCATTTCAACTAGTTCTAGGTAGATAATTTATGTCTAAGTTTTCTTAGTTAGCAATCCAAATTGCAAAGTAAAAATAATTTCCTGTGTGTATGTTTCTTCTACTGTGACCAGATGTGAGCGCAGCCGCTCCAGCTCTCCCTCCACCCATTTCTTCTTCTCAATAACACTCTTCACCTCTTTGTGAAGATCCGACACTTCTTTTTCGCGGCCTTTCAGCCGGGATTCGATCGCGTTGCGGTCGGCCGCCAATGTCTTCATGTCATTTCGCAGACGATCTACTTCTGTAGTATATTCGCTGCTTTTTTCGGCCAACTGGCTTTCGGACGCGGAGCGTAGTTTGGCGATTTCTTGTTGCGCTGTCGCAAGCTTTTTGGTATAGTCGTCAACCTTCAGCTGCAGTTGGCAGACAAGACTGGATTGATCCTGACCGCCGCCGCTAGCCGCAGTTATTTCAACCATCTTGGAACTATATTCCGCTAACTTAGTCTCCAGTTCAGTTATTTTTAATTTTAATTGTTCATTATTTGTATTATCACAGTTAGGATTGCTGGACATTAAATCACTAGTAGCAGTATCATTAACATGATTTGAAGTTGCTTGTAAAGCTTCTTTTTCAACAATATCTTTTCTTAATTGTTCTGTTAGTAACACTAATTCTTGTTTTTCCATTTCTAACTTTTGCTGGGCAGCCTTCTCTTGGTCCAAAACCTTCAGAATGGTCTGATATTTTTCTTGGATGGAGGTCATTTCTAATTCTTTATCTCTAACAAGGCAGGTTAACCGTTTCATACCCTCTTCTTGCATCTCGTTATAACTACTGCTGAAATTTGAAATTATTAATTCACTATAGTATTACCAAAGGTTTTTTTATCTATAGATAGCGCAACTACAGAATAATAGGTTTATTTTCGTTTGAATAAGAACAAAGTAAATTGCAATAAAGACAATTGCATCTAGATAGAATACAGCTTTTTGAAAGAAAAAAATGAAGTAAAATAAATCATAGAATTGAGTATAACATACCTACACTTTTTAAAATCGTTAAGTGACATAATTTGTCGGACATTGCCTTTAAACTAAACTAAGAATTTAATTCATATCTAATCGTTTTGTTAAAAAGTCTTACCGCATTTCAATTTGTGATGCTTCTAGCTGCGCTACTCTCTCTCTTTCTTGTTGTAGTGACTGAGTGAAATGTTGGATTTGAATTCTAGCATCTGATAGCTCTTTACTTTTCTCATTTAAAACCTGAAAGAAAAAAAAAAGTTAGGTCATAAGAAAATATATGGCCCAAGATGATTTGACTAATTTGAACTAAATGTGAATTTATGTTAGGTTAGGTAAATGTCAATGATTGACCCGCAGGGGCTAAAAATAGGAGAAAAGCTACTGTGAAAATGCGTCGAAAACCGCTACTTCGTTTTCTTTCCATGATCCCAAAATTAATATTGATAATGACCTGAACTAATGGCGAATCATCATCCTTGTTATTATCCATCTGGGCCATCTGGAGTTCTCTAGTCAATTCTTCTGTAGCCTCCAGCCTCTGTGATAACTCAGCCTCTAGTCGAGATATCTCACCCATTAAACTTGAACATTTAGCCTCAGTTTCTGTTAACTTTTCTTTTAAATTATTACATTCTGATGATAATTTTTCAACACTTTTAATCATTTCTTCTTTTTCTTTTTCTAATTGTGTTGATAATTTCTTGGAAATATTCAATTCTTTTTCCTTTTCTCTCGCAGTATTAAGGAACATTTCATTCATGCCTTTAATATCAGCAAGAGCTTGATTTAATTCTGCTACTTTAATTGTAAGGACCGAAGAGTTATCTTCTTTTTGTACTAAAGCTTCTTTAAGTTGATTAATTTGATCATCTTTTTCTTTCAATAAGAATTCATTTTCACCTATTTGCTTTGATAAATTAACCTTTTCTGAACTTAAATTATCATTTTGGATTTCAAAATCTTCTTTTAACTTTTCATATCTTTCCAATGTTTCTTTTAATGTATGTTCAAGATGTTCAACTCTTTTGACATGTTTTTCTGATTCTAAAAGTTCTAACTTAATGGATTGTATTTCATGATCTTTGTTGACGTTGGCTTCCCTAAACTGATTAAGCTCTTCCTTGATGGATTGGATATTTGACTGTAATTCATCTTTTTCTGTTTTTAAAGCAGTAATATCATTAGAAGTATCTTTAAACTTCTCCTCTTTGTCCTTAACTTGTTGGGTTAAAGCATTAAGCTGATCATTAAGTAAATTCTCTTTCTCATTCAGAGCTTGAATTTCATTTTCTTTAACAGCTACTTCTTCTCTTAATTGTTCAATTGTAACATCTTTGTCGGCAGAGTCAAACAGATTCTTATTTACTACGCGAAGTCGTTCTTTCATTTGGGATATTATTTGATTAAGTTTTTCTATTTCTTGTTGGAAGCCAGCTTTAGTGTCCTTCATATCATCACTTGCTATTGTATCTTCACTGATGTCATCTTCAACAGGACTTAATCTTGACTCGAGACTGTCATAATCAACATTCTCTATCTCGTACTTCAACTTTTCACATTCAACAGAAATATTATTAAGATCAACCTTCAGTTTCGTGTCAAGCTTATTATTTTCCAGCAAAACTTTTCTCAAGCTTTGATTTTCATTTTCCATTTCGCTGATTTTCATGGCCAGTTCTTGGTTCTTTTCTCTCAATGAGTCCTTCTCTGATAGAAGTTGGGAGAGGTCGGCTTTGCCCCCCTCACTCTCTGGAAGCCCAGGGCTGGGAGGGAAATAGCCAGGTGAGGACAGGTCATTACAACTGCTGGGAAAACTTAACACAGACGAGGCTGCACTCTTACTCCTAATTAAAAATAATAGTTATTAAAACTGTGAATATTCACTGTGAAACATTGACATTTAATATAAATGGATGTAGAATATTCGTGGATATTACAACAAGAGAAAAATTGTCGTCAATTTAGGTTGCTGTTTCCACTCGCATTGATTGGGCGGGCTTTTTATCCAGTAGGAGGGGAGGGGATAGATCCTTATTTTACCCCGCTAGAGAGTTCACTTTATCATAGAACATGAAAATCTTGTGCAAGATCCAAGTAATAATAAATCCATTTTAATTTAATACCTTAAACTCATATTTTCAACTGACAAAATGGTATTCTCCTCTTGAATTTTGTGGCATCTTTGCTCAAGGTCCAAATTTTTCATTTTCAGTAAAATTGTCAACTCCTAAATATAAATTATAAGATTATCTGAAGATAAAAATAGAACAAGGTTTTTAAAGATTCTTATATAAAAGAAACAGGATGTATGCATGTCTGTCTATACCAAAGGATCTAACTTGCAAACAGCTAAAACGATATGGTTTTCCTTTACAGTGTGGCTTCTTATAGGTCCAGGGTAAATTTAGTTTATATGAGGGGAGGGTACCAACCAAACTCCCAAAAGAAATAGCCCTTTAAAAGAAAATACAATCAATTTCCAATTCATCTTTGTTTGTCCTGATTCATTTTATAAATGCGAAGCTCTTCAATAATTAGGGTCTGACCGTCCGTCCGTCACGAACTATTATCTTTAATTTAGGCATGTTAGATCTCTCCTAACGATCTCAAACTTTTAATGATAACGAAACAGTAAGGTACGTTTTAGAAAGCTAATCAACTCTATAATCAATACCAGAAAGAACAGACGACCATTTAAACACTAACAATTTTGAACGTTTTTTTGTATTGTATAATTATCCTATTCATATCATTTTTGGAACAATGACTCCTAGGGCAACAAGGTACAACTCATAAAAATGCAAGTATATCATTAAACAGAATTCTGTATTTACGCAGTTATGCAGTTTTTATACTATTTTGTTTATACCATTATATTAATATTCTGCTTATTAAGTTTTGACACTCGACAATTGTTTAAATTTTGTTGAATATAGAGCTACGCTTTCATAGATGTTGTCATCCTTGTTTTTATTTTAGAATACTAAAAATATATTCAAGCTTTTATGCTAGATTTCCCTCAGCCGAAAGCAAAGCATTCCACCACTATGTTACAGGATTTTAATTACAAATAATATTATATATTCAATGGTATCAGTTTAGAAGCACACACCAATATCACATAACGCTTCGAAACCGATTAAAATCCGGTGGATTAGAACCGGTTCTTAGTCATACTGAAAAGTAAAGCCTAGCGTCGTATTATATTCAGTTTTCGACGAATATAAAAATGTACAACCAAGTTTTTTAGCCCGTGTCTACGGCATCTCGGGGCTAAAAAGCTGGTTTTAATCTTGTAATTGTACATTATATATCAGCGGAAAGCTGTTTATAATACGATGCGAAGAATAACTATTATGTGTTTGTTTGTCGGTCATGCGGATAATAAAATGAGGTTACCCCTGCCTCTAGTTTCCTTTCTCCTATCCTTGTCCTCTCCTTATCGCACAACACACTGTTCAGCTTATCCTTCAACTCCCTGAAAATAAAATTAGATGTTATCATCTTCAAATATTTTTAGTCAGTAACCTTATCTAAAAAATCTAATTGAGTCCTGCAGTTTTGATGATTAAGGGGGCTATGCACGAACAAAAGCGAGTACCTAATGTTAAGCACCTTCCCTGATTTTTTTATGAATATACTAGGTTTATATAAATAATGTAGTTATATGAACAGGGAAAATAATAAGTGAAACTTTGGTTTTATATGAAACAGCGCAATTTAATAAAATGTTTTGTTGAGTTCAAAGGGCAAAATAAAATAATTCAGCAAAAAAACACAAAATGCTGTAAATTGCAAAAGTACATTAATTAAAATGTTAACATTGTAAGTTACCACCCCTTTTTTTTAATATATATTTTCATCGAAAAAATACTTCTGTGTAAAAGATTTCGAAATATCAGTTTGAACTCAACAAAACATTTAATGATATTTCATCAACCAATGCTTAAAATAAAAGTTTTTTCCTTATAAAACCATAGTAAAACTCATTATTTTTAATCGACATTTATAACCATATTAAACAAAAACCTACAATCTACATAGTATATTGACCAATAAAATACTCAGGTCCACTACTGGAAGGTGCTTAAAATCACTTGCTCTCGTTCGTGCATAATCCCCTTTAATTAAGGCATGTTTTATTATCAAACTTAAAAAATAGAGATACAACACAAGTATTATCTATTTTTGAAACTAAACCATATTGTTACACTCACGTGCAAGGTCAAGGCATTCCCTCTATTAACGACAAAACTTGAAATAAACAAAAAAAACTACAAATATACCTGTTTTCAGTAACAATTTTAGTAATATCCAGGGTATCACTATAATAATCATTGGCACTATCCTTTTTCTTTCCAGGTGATTCTTTAGAAGATTTTCTCCCATTTGTCTCATTTTTAACCTTGCTATCATTAAGTTTCTTGTTTTCATTTATCAAAGATATTATTTCATTCTTCTTTTGATTATTTTCCTCCTTGTGTTTAGCAATAATTTCATCTTTTTCAACAAGCTTTTCTTGAATGTTTTTAAGATCAATTTCCTTGTCTTTGAGCTGGTTGTTTATAAGGGTATTATTTTCTTGTAGGGTTGTTAGTTGTTGCTGTAATGATGTCAATTCTTCTTGTTGTTCATGAACTTGTTTTTCAATATCTTCATACATAGATTTGTCAACTTTATTCGAGGCTTCTTTATGGAAGTCTTCAATGATTTTAGAAGATTTTTCATTGTTGTTCTTTTCAATTTCCAACTCTTCCTTTAGATGTTCATTTTCTTTTTCAATATAAACAATTTTGTCATTAGCGTCATTAAGTTCATTCGTTAAAGAATCTATCTTTTCATTGAGTTCCTCGTTTTCTTGTTTTATATTTTCATTCTCAACCATAGTTTCATTTTCTTCGGCAATAGTATCGGTGGGTGAATCATCTAGAGAATCAACCTCATCTCTGCACTTTATTCTTTCAATATCTTGCTGTAGCAGGTCGACTTCACGCATGTGTTGGGAATTAACCTCGTCAAGTTTGGAGGTCATGCTAAGCAGTTCAGATTTGAACTCGTTCTCCTGTTGTGTTAATCTTTGTTCCAGGTCCATGCAGGTTTGATTGGATTGTTCTAGTTCTTGCATTAGCGAGGTCATTTTCTCGTTCCATTCGCTTTCTTTACTCTACAACAAAATATAAGAGTCAAAACGGCGTTACCAGAAAATGAAAGTAAAGGTTGTAATCATGGGAACCCCTGCTAAGGTGGGAAAATTAAATAAAATAAATATGTGAAGGGGGGAAAAATGAAAGTGAATCTATCATCAAGTTTTCACAATTTTTGAGAGAAAGGAAAAGAAAGGCTGGTTTCCACCTAAACTTAAATTATGAATGACTTTACTAATTTACAACTCTAAAAAGCTTTTCACTAGGGTAAAAAAGCTAAAATGAAAAGATTACTGGGAGTGAGGGAGTATGAATCGTGTACAGACAGAACACCCCTGATATACAGGCAAAATACATGCAAACAGTCAGAAGAAAAATTATCAAAAATCAACAAAATATCTTAGATAAACAAGGATGACAACATCCATAAAAGCGAAGCTATGAAATGGTAGAAAAACGAACATTAACACTTGTAGAGTGTTATAACTAGAGTAATAAATAAATAGAGTAGACATTTTGGAAACGTTTGTAAAAATGCTGCACTTTCTAAATCGTACCTAACTACTACAGGAATCACACCGCGCAAAGTTTGAAGTCGATGGGACAATTTTAACATGCCTAACTTAACGAAAAGAGCTAACCGTTACTGACGTTGGGACGGACGGACAGACCTACCCTAATTATAGAAAAGCCTTGCTTTTAAAAATTCAAAGTAAGCTTACCCTAAGTTGATGTTCATAATTAGCCGTTGTTTCCTTCAGCTTAATATCCTTTTCTTTCAGAAGATTTTTCAATCCTTTAAACTCTGACTCTTGCATACTCTGCATCTCTTCTATCTCCCCATCCTTGGCCACAAGCTTTTGGAGGAGTTCATTAACCTCAACATCTTTGTCCTCTAAGGACTTGCGAAAGTTGTCGGCTTCTGTCACTTTGCTTGATAGCCTCTCCTATAAAAATAAAATAGAATTTTTTTTTCTCGAAAAATAGAGGGATTAACTTCAGAGATAAAGAGGATAAATCTACAATCCTCTAACCAAGAATAGAGGGGGTATTAGCTATAATGTAATTCCCCTTCCCCCAGGGCAAAAACTGTGTAACGATTTTTGTATTGAGTCTTTGAAATCAGCTAATAGCGTTGGAAATATACATTAAACATAGAAGTGTCCCTACAAAAGAACAAAAATCACTTAGCTAGCAGACGAAAGGGTCACTGCCACTTGGGGAAGGTAGTTATCTGGATTATACAATTATAATTGTCAAAATAAATGGCAAATCAATTAACCAAATATATCATACAACAAAAGAGTTATCAGAAAGATCAAATGATACTTTTATTACCAATTCTTTCAAGACATATTAATCAAAACATGTAGAGGTTTATAAAAATGAATAACTTGCCTGTAATTCATCCATTTGTTTCTGAAAGAATGTGCATTTCTCCTCAGATTCACACCGATATTTCTCCTTCTCGATCATTTCTAACCTAGCAGTCTTCAGTTGGCTGTCAGAGTCTTTTAGCTTCGCTCTCACTTCCTTCATTTGTTCTTGTAACTTGGTATTCTTGGCTGTTAGTTTGTCTATTTCTAGATTTGATTCACCTTTCTCTCCTAAAAAATATACTATTTTTCAAAGGGTTCTTCATGCAAGGTAAAACGCAAGCAAAAGTACTTATAGGTATAAAAGGTAAATTATAAAAATAATTTTTTTGATATCCCAATAACAATTCACTAGCAAAATGATTAACGTATGAAAATGATATGTGTATTGCATATAGAGGAAACGCCCCTAGAGAAATTTGAGGAAATGGGAGGGAATATTTCACTTTCATTATAGGTTTAAGGGAAAAAAAAATTGGAAGGCAATTTAGGGAAATGTTTTTCTAAACACAGACAGACAAACATACTATTATTACTATTATATAAGGATAAATTATAACCTTGATTTGAATTTTGTCCACCGGTATCATCCAGGTTTTGACCTGTATCCAACATCTAAAAAAGTAGGTAAATATTTTTTTCAAACAATTCTGCGATTCGATATACCTAGGATCTTTAAAATATTTTATTAGAACAATATTTTTTTTATTACGGAAAAATTAATTCACACCTATATATTAAAATGATCTTTGACAAAAAAGTTAATTCCAGTTTTGTTTTCATTTAAGTTTTCAAACATAAATAAGAAATCATTTAGACAGAAAGTACCTTGTTAAGCACTGATAACTCCCCTCCTCATTTTTAAAATATTAAGAATTAAAATATGAAGATGGGGGTGGTAGTTGATCATTTGTTTATTATTGGTCATAGGAAAAACGCAAGAGTTACAAACGTCGGAGTGTACAATAAACCTGTTTGTCCTGGAACCAATTTATTACTCTAGGTACTCGGTAACCCTGCGGACATAGGCTCGGCAGTTTTAGACATAGGAAAAAACTGCCCACCTTATTTACAAGAGAGGGGTAGATTTCTGGTAGAATCCGTAAAGGTGTGAATTTTAAGGCTTAAAAATAGTAGTAAAACGATAATATTCAGTAATATGTGTATTTCCTATTGAAAAGAACTATAGACAAAAAACATTTTTAAAAAGTTTTTAAGCATAATTTTTTATCGTTCTACTACTATTTTTAACTTATAACACATAATAACCTTTACGGATTCTACCAGAAATTTACCCCTCTCTTTATTTTAAAAAGAAGAAGAGTGGGTGTGGGTGGAATACATCAGTGTGCTCAACAAATACATTCTGTGGAAACACTAACGTAAGATATTCTAAAAGCAAAAGCGATGAAATAAACTAACAGAATAATCAAACCTGTTGTAAGATTGAAATTTCCTCCTCTTTTTCTAATAATAATTGTCTGAAATTTTCGCATTGTTCTTCTTTATCTTTTACTGCCTCCTACAATAATAATATTAAACATATTGTGTTTTCAGACATTTCATTAAAATAAGAAAAACATGTTTCCAAATACGTAGGAGTCCAGTAAAACTGTGCTCAAGAAGAGCAAATAAAATAAAAGAATATTTTAGATTAAATAGGTAATATTGGACTATGCACGAACAAAAGCAAGGTATTTTTATGCACCTTCAAGCAGTGAATATTTTTTTGTAAATATACCTACTAGGTTTATGTTTGATATAGTTATATTAATTAGAAATATTGAGTTTCATCATTGTTTCATGCGGAAAAAAAGGAAATTTTCATCATTTTTGATGAAATATCATCAAATGTTTTGTTAAGTTTAAACTGTTGTTAAAAAATCTTTGACACAAAAGTAAGTTCAAGAGTAATATCTCATTATTACTAAAAAATTGTGATCATTCTATCAAAGTTTAATATTCTAAGGTACCGTATTTTGTTGTTCCAGAAAAGCGCATCTCCTGTGCAATTCCTTGAGTAGGTCTGCCTCGGCTAGACCGTCCAATGATTGGTGTGCAGAAGGCGAGCTACTGCCGCCCATAGCACCACCCGCTGTATCATCCTCGTCCTCGACAAAGACCTCCTTGGCCATGTTGGACACCTAGAATAAAATCCATATAATAAATAAACAGGATGTATGTATGTATGTTTGTCTGTATGTACCAAAGGATCTCACTAACAGATTAGGTTCTTCTCAACAGAGTAGCTTCCATTAGGTCTTGGAAGGTCTATAACTATTTTGGGGGAGGTTACCACCACCCTTCCAAGAGAAATCACTCCTAAAATTTTTCTCCCCCACAAACAGTGTTTAAAACTAAAATTAAAAATATATTTCTTCTTCAAAGTCTAAAATTGAAATGTAGAAATCAACCTCCCCACCTCTAGGGGCGTAGCCGCTATATCAGTTTAAAATTCTACTTATATTGTTTTCCAGAATATCCATCTAACCTGACTTTTGATGGTGTCCAACTTTGAGGTCCAGTCTTTGCTCAACCAT
>LS057300.1:0-11101 GCA_900241095.1 Acartia tonsa
TTGAGGTAGTGCAGTTGTCCAAGTTTCTTCTGTAGGTCACTCTTACTCGTAGCTTTGTCGGCTACCAGTTTCAATCTCTGAGGTTCTAGCTCATGTTGTTCCAGAATATAAATTGTTTCCATTTTCTCCTTTTGTCTAGTGGCCAGATCAGTTCTGTTCTCCTTATTTCTCTTCATAGAATTCTCTGACACCTGTGGTTCGTCTTCATATCTAAGTCTCAGACGTAGAGTTGACATGTTAAGTTCATCCACTCCGGCCACAAGATCAAATATTTGTCTGAGCAGAACACGGCTAAGCCGGAACTCTTTTTTCATATTCTCTAGCTGTTTCAACTGGTTACTGGCGCCCTCCAGAATATCAGGATTTGAGACATGTAGCTTTGTCTTGGCATATTTCTGTACAGCCACACACAACCTCTCTGCCTCTGAATCTGACCAGGTGCCTCTTCTCTGTTCCTCCAGTAGGATGATGCCAGACTGTTCCAGCTGTTTCCTTTCCTCCCCAGTCAGGGAAGCTCGGTTGGGTCCCTTACCTCCTTTGATTTCTCCTTTCACAAATCTATAAACAAAATAACATCGATTTCATTGTCATAATTTTTTCATTAATCTGTAAGGGGCTTTAGATCAGGGAGCAAACACTAGATAATCATCTCTCATGATTATAAACAAAATTACCCCTTCTGTAGATGCAAATTATTAGTTTGCAAAGATTTGGACTATTTAAACAAACATTGTCTTGAATTATTGAAAAAGGGTAAAAGTTCCATACCTTCTTTCATTGAAATAAAAAAATTTAAATTGTAGGCTTTAAATAGCCATGTTAGAAAAATGAACAATAGCAAAATTACTTTTGAAAATGGACAATACGCTACATATCGACATATAGATCTTAAAGAAGTTTCTATCATGGCTACGAAACCGATTTAAATCTGCTGGATTAAAATCAACTTTAGGCCATACTGAAAAATCCTACATCGTATGGTATTATAGCAATTTTCTATACAAATAATAAAATAAGAATTAATGAAATTTTATGAAGTCATCCAATGTAAATATATACTAATAACTTTAATAACATAGTATAGCATTGAAATGTTTTAAGTTCAGTAATAAAGGAAAAAGTAGAAGTCAAAGTCATTTCTCAAGAATACTCTTTGGTTGGAAGATTACCTGAAAAGAATATTCTCATACAGATCAATATTATCCCTAACTTGGCAGAGCTTACACGCGTTCTTGTTCTTTCTTCCCAATTGAGATATCCTAATAATTATTATAATTCTCATAATAAATCTATAATAACCAGACAACTACCTGGATCCCTTTGTTGGGGACCTTTTTCGTCTTCTAGCATATCATACTTTCTGTACTTATGTAGCGATCTGGCTGTGCTGATATTCCCGATGCTATGGGTTGATTTTCAAAGACCCAATTGAAAGTCGGACATACAGTAATGTAACCCCCTTTCCCCCTCTCTTGTTTTATTCTAATAGTGTGATAATAAATTAACAAAAATTAAAGAATCCCAAAAATCATGGTTGGACAAAGTAAGTTACACAGCATATGTTCAGTTGTCATGAAAAGCAAGAGGAATATGCAATGAATAATAGAAAGTACTGAACCCTTACGAAATAAAATTTATTTGTTTTTTAATAATTACCGACAGACTGACGGACCAAGTAAACTATATAATAGATGTTCATTGGATCAAGGAATAATCACTAAAATAATCAGCTCTCCATCTTATTAGCGGCTGAGAAATTCCCCCTTAGCGTTACAAACTAACAAACAGACTAATTTCGAGTGCTACGTTACTAAAAACAAATGCAACTTTGATTTCATGGAAAGATTAAATTTTTTTAAAAAAATATCTGCGTAGAAACTGTAGAATCAGTTATGTAAATAGTGCTTGGACAGGAAGGAATGGGTCAATGGGCTGTTCATTACATTAGTCCCGAAAGTTTATAATATCGTTTTCCTATTCGTTGGCTAAAAAATTTTTGGGACCCTGCATGAATTTTGATTGGTTGATTTAATAAGTTGAGTGTCCAAACGTTTCAACCAAAAATTGTAGGTAACCAACAAAAGGGAAAATCTTGCGTATCATCATTGGGGATGTACTTCAACTTATTGGCCTTTGTCTTATCTCTTTAGATCCCTGACAGACTTTAGTTTTAAAAAAGCGGCAGCGCCATTTAAATAATGCAAACCTGAGATGACAGTCGACAGCAGAATTGAGAAACTTTTCAGGTTCATTTTCCAGCAGATCTTTTATTTCACCCACCATTGAGTCTCTCCACTTGTCTATCTCACCCAACTTTTCGCTGATCTTGTACATCACAATCCTAAAATTTCGTGGAGTTTTCTAGTTGAAGGTCCTAGGACAAACGCAGGAGTGACAAACGTCGGAGTGAACACTGAACCTAATCTAACCTATTTTAACCCATCTTATAGGTTTTTAAATGCAGGCGAATTCCAAAATTAGATTACAAGTAAGGATGACAACTTCCATAAAAGCGGAGCTTTAATATCAGAAATTCTGGCAAAGGAACATTAACAAAAACAGAATATTTAGAAGTTTGAACAAAAATGCCATAATTACAGGTTGATTAATATGGACATATTTACATTTTTAGACTTGATTATAGATTCTTTGCTAATAAAAGTGTACATAATTGTCCATGGAATAAATATAAAAAAAATCGAGGATAGGTAGGATATAATAAAAAAAAAATATTTCAACTAAAGGTAAAAAATCTTCATGTTTAATATGGACATACGGACTTTCTGATAATGAATATAGAGCTGCTACCTACGCTTTTTAGTGGAACTAACTTTGCCAAACCTTAATTATTAAGCCAGGGTAAAAATTTCTGGCTATTAGGGTTATGAATATGATTCTATTTTGTATTAGGAGGTATTTTGATCAAGGGGATTCAACTAAAAAGAACCTGGAATTTGGATATTTGTCTTGGATCTCCCGAAATTCTTTTTCATCCGCAATATCAAAGAACTGCGCCAGCTCATCATGAACAATTTTCAGCAAAGTTCTCTCTTGGTCCGCCTCCTCTACCGTGTTAATAACTTGAATATACCAGATTTTGTCGCTGGACGTCTTCAGGCTTTTGTACATTTGCTCGACAATGTCTGAGACTGGCTGCACGGCCGATTTAGCGGCCTCCAGTCCGGTCAGGTACTTCTTCATGTATCTCTCTTGGAATTGTTTCTTGAGGTCGGGTAGATCTGCATCTCGTAAGGTATCCCCGATGCCCTGACAGTTTAAAAAATCAGTTTATTTATATTCAAATTAGTTGTAAGTATCTAACTCTTAATTTTCCAGTAAGCTTAGTATTGGTTAGGACTTTAAGAAACACCTGCAGCTTCTGAATTCAAACATCCACAATATCCAATACCCTTGTTTGGTCAAAGCTTCTAGAAGCTAGAAATGCAGCTGTACAAAAATGAACAAACTAATTTTACTGATACAAAATTTTTGTAATATTGCATGATAAATCTGAAAAACACGTAAACTAAACAAATTCTTAAAAAATACATGTTCACTAATAAAACAAACAATCCAACAATTAAATTTGAATAAACTGATTTTATTCCTCATGTCCAGCCGCCAGTAATTCAGACAGATTGGTGACTGTGTGAAGTTTTTGGAGTGTGTCAGTCTTGATCTTTCCTTCGTGCTCGGTGACAGACCGCAGTACTTCCCTGTAGTCATATGCAAATAATAATATAATGAAGATTTATGAACAAATATTTTTCAAATTGTGTGGAAACACTTGAATATGGTCAGTCATTCATTATTGAAAAAATATAAATTTTGAAAATCTAAAATTTAAATGATTCAGTGTTTCAATACTTCAAGAAATATATTTTATAATACCCCCCTACTGGATTTTTTAAGGGGTCTTTTTATACATTGTGTTTAACCCCATAAAGGGGACATGTGTGTTTTTTTTTAAATCTGTAAGAATTTCCAAAATTTAAAAAATAACATCTAACTGCATATTTTCATCCGTCATCCTATCAGTTTTAACTATTTTATCATTATCTATATTATGCCTGTAATTGTCGGCAGCTTGTGTAAACTTGTTCTCAATAATATCAATGCCAGCAAGACCATTGAGGGCAGATACATACACACGATGGAATTCCTCGGCTTCGTTGGTCACCTGAATCAATAAATGTATACAGGGATTAAAAAAGATACAATGGCAGATAAATTGATGTACATCCCAAATGATGACACTCAAAATTGTCCCTTCTATAGATTGCAATTAGAGGTTGAAACATTTGTACACTCAACTTTAATATAAGCCCCATAAAAGTTGTTAAGGCATAGATAAGAAAACGTTATTATAAAACATTGGGGATTAGTGTAATAAACAGCCCATTGTCCCCTTCCTCCCTGAAATGTATAAGAATAGATCTATGATCCCAAGAGCTATCTGACCCAAGTGTTGGAGACAGTTTTTGTCTGCTAACAAATTACTCTTTGTTCTTTTGTAGAGACACGGCTGTGTTTATATTTCCGACGCTATTAGCTGATTTCAAAGACCTAATACAAATTAATCGGAGCAGGGTCACTGCTCTGTGGATAGAATTACAAATATATTATGATCCCTCTTTGCTCTTACTTTAATCAAATTTTGTTCTTAATGCATCCACAAGTTGTTAGCAAGCTACTCCCAAAAAAACTTTACAATGCTGTAATGTAAAGACATATGTTGCTGTATTAGAGGGAATACCTTGCCTCATAAACAGGCACATCTCAAGTAAAGCACAGCAAGAAGTTTCAAAATACAACTATTTAATCAAGGGGTAGGACGTCAATCCCCACTTTGATGCACAGCTCTATACACAAAAGTATTCAATAAGGCTTCGCTTCCCTTTCTCTGTATGAAAACCTATAACTTACCTTTTTAATCAGCTGTTCGAGAAGCTGTTCCATGGTCATTGTGTTCTTCTGTAGATTCATAAACTGACCTCGAACAGCCTGAATAAACACGAATGGTTACTGATGAATATATATTTATTAACAAGTAATGCGTAAGGGGGGAGGCAGATGAGACACTTTTTATTACCTACCAAATCTTAAGTGTCAAGGGAATATATACGAGAAATTTTAAGTTTATCTCAAATGACTTAAATAGGTATGTCTAACTTGCTATAAAGCTATTTATCGGTCTATCTTTACTTGAAGATGACAACAACTTTGTCAAAGCCTGAGCAAGGGAAACAACAAACAAGAAAGTGTCTTCCTATTTGTCTGTCTATCTATCTTTACCTGTGGATGACAACAGCTTTGTCTAAGCCTGAGCAAGGGGTACAACAAATTAGAAAGTGTCTTCCTATCCAGCGAGGACAACTTCAAACCAGAATCAAATCTTCTCAAGTTGGCCAACATATCCTTGGTAACCTTAATCATAAGTTTTTGTTAGAATTTTTTTCTCGCATTCATTCGAAACCGATTAATATCCAGTGGATTACAACCGGTTCTCATCCATACGAAAACTATGTCTAGCATCGTATTATATCCAGTTTTCTACGAATATGAAAATGTACAGTCATAATTTTAAAACCAGTTTTTTAATCTTAGTCTTGTACATTTTATATCCGAGGAAAGCTGTTTATAATACGATGACGAGAAATAACTATTATAAACTTTTTGTTGCAATAACAGTGTGAGACTTTTATGCCCTAATCAATCCTTCCTATTATCATTCCTTCCTCTCCAATAAGATTTTATCTATTGCGTATTATCTTTTTAATCTTATTTTTTCTTATTTTTTATCTTACTTATATGTCCTGTATGAAAACAATGAGTGAATACACATTACTACATACATTCTACCTTTTAGAAAACTGCCATTTGGGAAGAAATTTTTCAATAACCAGATCAATAAAACTGTATAAAATATATATATATAATGTTCATTTACTTCATTTATTATTGTTGTTCTTTTTATGTATGTTGTACACCCAAGAATAATAAATCTTATTAAAAAACCTCTATATGCTGTCTTCTGTAAAAATGTTCCTCCACTGGAGAAAATCTGAGCCAATGTAGTTCTTCACTTTGGCCTGGAATATCGATTTGATTGAGCACGTCTTTCTTACAAGTTCTCCACAGGATTTGGCAGAGTAGCTTTTCCAAAGGCACCTAGAAAAAAGTTGAGAATGTTTTATTTTAATTCTTGAAATGTACAAACTTTTATAAAAGCATGACATTTTGGTGAAAATAAAACATATTTAAGATAAGAAAAAGGCTGATAAATTGATGTACATCCCCATTGATGATACACAAATTTAACCCTTCTGTAGATTACATAGTGGTTGAAACGTTAGGACTCTTAACATAATAAACCAACCAATCAAAATGTTATAAACGTCCCCAAAGTTGTTAAGTCAACCAATAAGAAAACGTTATCATAAAACTTTGAGGACTAGTGTAATAAATAGCCCATTGTCCCCTTCATTCCTGATAGTTATGCTGCTAAAAATGGACTGACCTTGTTTCCATGACAGAAAGGGGTAAAAATACATTTCCTCCACCAAGTTTCTACTCTGTAAGGGTCAACCTGTAAAGAAATAATATAAATTTTACGTTTACAAAATAGAATAAATCCATATAAGTTGACAAAATAAGTTGACAAAGAGGGTTATTTGTTTAGTGTAATTCCATAAAGTTGAGTGTTGGGTTGTAGTCAAATGCTCGCAATAAGTCAGTGTTCTTAATTATAACTAAATGTATAAATATATGGAATGTTCTATAATTTAGAATAGTTTGACTTAATAAGAGCATTAACTTCAACCCAACACCCAACTTTACGGAATTACGCCAAAAAATAACCATCTTTACCGAAGGGCAGTCTATTATTTGTGTTACAACTATAAATTATCTAATTTTTATTTTGAAAATTAAGTCATTGCTGCTAATATGTCAGATTTGTTTTTAAATTGTAATTTGATAGTGAGGGTGGAATGCTCTGACTCCAAAGATAGAACTATCAAGAATTAGTATTTGATATTTGTAAATTTAGTTGCCTATCTTACAGGATTGGATGAGAGCCCAATATTCAAGTTAGATAATAGCAAAAGTCAAAATAATCCCAAATTGTTTACCTGAAGAAACATAAGAAGCCCATGCAGATCATTAACACTTTTCCCAATAGGCGTTCCTGTGACACACCACTTGTTAACACCCTGCAGTATAGCACCTTATAGTGCCTAATAAAAAACGTCATGCAATACAAATGACCAATGGTAAAATTTATACTGGCCTATCATTGGTCATTTGTATTGTATGACGTCATTTTTAGGCACTATAAGCTGCTTCCCTGAAGCCGCAGCGCCATCTCAGCTGTTTTGGCTGTCGTCGACTCAATCATCTGCGCCTCGTCCAGGCAGATGCGCCACCACTCCACACAGGTAAACGGCGATGGCATTGCCATGAACCTTTAGCAGGGTTGGAATAAACCCAGTGTTTTTTTAATTAACCAAGCTCAGTGTTTTTTTTGTAATAAAACCTGGCTTTTCGGTTTTGATTCAGATTTTATAGGGTTTCTTAAGACATTTTTTGTGATTTTTAAAAAATATTGATAAATACCTGTAAAATAACATATTTTTTGGGAGGGTATTTTTTTCTGACGGCAATTTATTTTTTAAGGGTGGCTGTACTCTTCCCCAAACTACATTGTAATTGAGAACCATATCGGCGCAGTGGTTAGAGAGATATTTTTGTGCATACAGATAGAAATTCTGTTATTTAAATAAATAAAATGCAATTGTTTATACAATAGAAAAGAAAATTATTCAAATGAGCCAAAATAGAGGTAAAATTGTCGAAAAAGGTATGTATATTTTAAAAAAAAACTTGGTTTTTTTTATATTCCAACCCTGACCTTTTGGGATTACGGAAGCGCCGACCCTCCGAGCTATTGGTGTGAGGTAGGTCCACGTAGTTAGTTTCTGTGGATAAAGTTTCGTATGTGGTGATGACAATATCGTAGCTGGCAAGCACGCGTGGCTGGATGTACCCCATTTCCTTGGATCCTTTGTAGTGAAACATTTTGATTCCCCTTTTAACAAAATAGTCATAAGTTTTTGGGTGGATTTAATTTAAGACCAAAATATTATTTTTAAGGTTTAGAAGTCATACAAGCGTATGAAAATTAGCTTTTGTAAACAAAAACATTGTAAATTAACATTAAAATTTTTAAACAAATCACAATTTAGATGTTTTAGAATCATTTTTTATTAGAGAAGAAGTTTGGGGCAAATAATTTTTCTCTTAAATAGCTCGCTAAAACGCAGGAATCTTTTAGGATAATAAGACAATATACAATAAAATATTGGTCGAAAAGTTCAAACGCTGTTATTTTGAACCAACCAATATATTATTAGATAAGATAAAAGAAGAAACTGTTTTAAAGCCAACCAATAAGAGAAAGTATTTATAAAACTTAGGGTTGCATCATTATTAACAGTCTAATATCCCCTTCCTCCCTGGCTAAAACTAAATTTTAAAAAGAATTATTTTCTAATTTTTCACTGATGACTATGCCTGTGTTTCACATGTTTCTGTATTTCATCAATCCACTGGAAGCAGATGGCAGCTGGGGACACAATGAGAGTTGCTCCAGACTTGACCTTGTCCGCCTGGACCCAGCAGTGGGGGCAGATATACTCGCCTCTACACAGTTGTACTTAGCAATGTATTTTTTAGAGTGTGTGTAGAGCCATTGTTTCTTAGTGTATAGACCTAAGTAGTCATGGAGAAGGACGAGACACTTTTGTAGAGCTACTAGGGCTATCAAGCTACACGTTCATATATATTTAACCCTTATATTAAAGTAATAGGATGTCCGTCTGCACCAAAAATTCTTCCTAACTAATGAACTGAAATGGTTTTTCTTTACAATTTAGCCCCTGATAGGTCCTGGGATGGTTTATATTGTATATAACTATTTCGGGGGAGGGTACCATCACCATCTAAAGATAAATCGCCTCTAGAGAAAATGTCCCCCCCCCCCATTTAAAAAAAATTAACTTCCTCCACTTTGTATGTATTTATGTTTGTCTGTACTGCTAGTTTTTAAAAATCTCTGTTGTTTAAAAATGATATCTTAAAAAACTAGTTTTTAAAAAAATACCTAAGGAAGTCCTATTTTTTGTATTCTAAAATTGCATGATAGCTTCGAGGTCTGCTATCGTAAATGAATTGATGTTAGAGATCAAATATACTGTTAAAATATTGGTGAATACAACCATGCCTGTAAGGATCCTCTAGATTATAGTTGACACACTCAGCATGTTGCTCGTTACCACAATCCTTGCACTGGACCCTGTATCCAACTTTGCCCTGATAATTCACAAAATCCAGTATTAAATAAGTTGATCTTATTGAAATCTTCCACCTACCAGTCATTAAGGGGGAGGTAACTTTCGCAGAATTCCGTAAAGGTGTGTGTTTTCAGACTTTAAAATAGGAGAACAGCTCCAAATTTTTGTCATAGTAGTTAATTTTATGGGGCATAAAAACATTTTTTGCACTGGACCCTGTATCCAACTTTTCCCTGTTAACCCACAAAATCCTGTATTAAACAAGTAAAGTTGACCTAATTAAACTTCCCCCGTCATACCAGTTTAAGTTATTTAGTCATTTTTTGGAATATAAAATGAGAGTATTTTACCCATTACAAAGAATCAAAATCTGCAAAATCAAATGACAAGCTGACTAAACGCACACTTCCCTCTTATCTAAACCTGATCTATAACACAAAGTAACTACCTACACTATATAATGACAAAAAAATGCTGCTTATTAAAGTAATTCCAAACACAACTTTGTCAGAGGTAGCGAGTCCAAAAAGCAAAGGGGGGTTCAGATACACAAATAAATAGATCCACTTGTTAAATAATGATTTTTCCTTTTTATCTTCTTCAGTTCCTCCACAGACACATTCAAAATAACTTTGTTGGTCCACCCTGGTATCAAAATATCCCTGGTTCCAGGCCTTGCTTCGTTTATCTGAGATTAACAATTACCAGGTATATACAGAATCGAACAAGAATAAAAACTTTCATACAAAAGAAATCAACAAAAAACAATTGCATGATAACTGTATGTTTGTTTGTCACTCCAATGTGTGTGTGTGTGTGTAAGAGGGGGTTGACTTACGACTCTTCATCTGTTAGAAATTATTGTCACTAACGTCTCGGTCAAAAGCCGCACAAAAATTTAAGAATAAAAAATCCATTGTATTATGTTCTTGCTTAAAACAATATACGATGTCAAATTCTTTGTTTATGTCAAACCTACAAATCTATTATATAAAGATTTCGATATTTACTTCACTAATTACGTTTTTCTTTTAGTAAAGCTTGACATAGTCCCGGGATGGGTTTAAGCCTTAGATGGATTTTAGCTATTTTTATGTTCACTTCTTACATATCCCTTTGAATACAAAGCCCTTAGATGCTAGTATAAGATAATTTGATTCTATATAGTACAATTTTACCTGAAGCGTAGAATGCCAGGGACATAGGCAGAGACATCTCATACAATGATTGAAGTTTCTTGAATGTTTGTCCGGCCTTCTTGCTTTTACCCTCCTTTTTCTGCAAGTTTGCTGCTGAGAACCTAAAAATATTTGTTTGTTTTTTTGGATAAATTTACTTCAGTGAAAAAGTCTTTTTCGATCATAATTAAATTATTAATTTGTAATCTATTTGATGAACATGGCACCCTCTTTAGTCTCAATGTCATAAATCATAATAATTTAACTTACATACTAAAAGATTAGTAAAAGTTAAGAAATTTTTAAAAATATAAGGGCAAAAAATGTTGGTTTAAAAAGAAAAAATATATAATATATTCTTGATCGGATGCCGCTAGAAGATACTTGAAGACAGAAGGGGTAAAGGGTTGGAGGTACCCTCCCCCAAAATAGTTTTAAAACTTTAAGATAATGGCAGATAAATTGATGAACATCCCCAATGATGAATTACTATTTCTGTAGATTATATTTTGTGGTTCGGACACTCAACTAAATGAACCAAACAATCAAAATTTAATAAAAGTCCCCAAT
>LS057301.1:0-11100 GCA_900241095.1 Acartia tonsa
TAAGAGGTGTGTAAACTCATTGGGCATGAAAAGAATTTACCTTCTTTCACGCGTCATTGTCTTTGGAAGGAAATATTCTGGTGATCAATCCAAAGAATTAGGAGTTTGTACTTTTTTAGACTTTTAGGTGCTAAGTCAGATGCGCAACATCAATATTAAATGTAGTGCAAATGCCGTGGCCCTATTCAGGCGAAACTCATTACCATTCTAAGACTTCCAGATAAAGGTCTTGCAATCAAAGGGTTGGTTTTCTGTAGTAGTTAGGATATTAGTTTCTTGAGACTTTTAAAAAGGGATTGGCCCTACACTAGAACTTTTTCTTTTGATTGCAATAACTTAATGCTTCTTGATATATTCTATTACTTTTAAAATTCATTCAAAAATTGTTAGTTCGAACTTTTGAACATCAGTATTTTTCTCCAGTTTACATAACTTATTATTTTGAAATATTTTTGGAAGATTTATACGGAATTTTTAATAGAAATAAAATATTTTTTTTTCAACTTGCTTTAAACCAAGGATCTAAAGGGACAAGACAATAAACGATAAATGATGATAATGAAAATTAAATTTTCCTTCTTCTATAGATTTGAATTATTCGTTGAAAATTTGGGTACTGCAAGTTTGGAACAACCAATTAAAGTACCCACAGTTTTGAGACAACATATAAGATAACTGGGTTATTAAACTTTGGGTACCAGTGTAATTTGTAGTACTATGTCCCCACCTCCCTGCATATTAATTCTTGTTTTCTTAATTTTAAAGAATGTGATTTTTAAATTGCTATATATAAAGATATTCATCAGAGAAACCTTATTGACCTCTAACTCTTTTGCCACTCATTTGTAATTACGAAAAAAAAATTTTTTTAAGTCAAATAAGTATTTCTTCCAATGAAAGACCTAACACTGTGATAACGTCAGAAATGAACAAATCAATTATAAAAGATATTTTTGTAATATTTTTGTGGTTAAGTTATTTTATCCAGTAACTTTTAGAAATATGTAACTATATGTAGTTTTTCAATTACTCTGTTTACTAGCGCTTAAATTAATCCACAACCCTTTACTCTCCCAATATGTTTCCGATAGCAAAGGGGGTAGGCGTTTGTGACACTTTTTGAAACCAAAACTAAAAGTCAAAGGAACTAAGATGAAAAAAGAGTTCCAGCATATGCACTGAAATTTGGTATAGCAGTTGCTTTAATAGGGTACAATATGGAACTGAGAAGAAACGGCGGTGGCGCTATTGTTTTTAGGCGGGAAACGTCGGTAGCAGCGGTTTTATTAACTTTTCTTCACAGTTCAACATTTTACCTCTTTAAAGCGACTGTCATTTCAAATTTTAGTGCTGTAACTCTTTTTTTAAGTTGAATTCCTGTAGTTTTAGTTTCAATAAGTGTCACAACCGCTCCCTCCCTTTAAAACCATAAAATATGGGTGAAGATTAATTTATCGTCTATTATCCTATCCCTTTATCTCTAGTGTAACCTTTATAGCTGCATTAATAATTTAATTTTCAGAATGTAAACTCATGCTATGATGATAGTGATACCATGGCTGAATGTGAATTAAAAATGGCCAGTGCAGGGAGGGAGTTGACAATGGCAGTTAAAATAATCTTTGGCCGCCTCATGCTATCAAGATATTACCATGGCTCAAAGTAAATAAAAAATGGCCAGTGCAGGGAGGGAGGTGACAATGGCAGTTAAAATAATCTATGGCCGCTTCATGCTATGACGCAATAATGATGCCATGGCTGAAAGTGAAATAAAAATGTGAAGGGAGGGAAGTGACAATGGCAGTTAAATTAATCTACAGCCGTTTTTTCCAGATAAAAAGGGGACAATTAGCTGTTTATTACACTAGTCCCCAAAGTTTTACAATATTTTATTACTCGTTGGCTTAACAACTTTGGATACTTAAGTGAACTTTGATTGGTTGAATGATTAAGTTAAGTGTTCAAACTTTTCAACCACTAATTTTGATAGTTTTTGTGTATCATCATTGGGGATGTACATTAGTTAAAGATTAACATTTCGTCCATTGTCCTATCCCTGTATCTCTGAAAAATGGTGCAATATGATTAAGTAAAGTGGAGACGGTAAAGTTCAGGGAATGGGCACCTGAGAAAAAAAAATAATTCCTACTTAGAACCAATTTTGTTAATAAAATTTGCACTATTGAGACAAATTGAGACAAATCTACAGAACCTTATTGTACGTTAATTAGCTGCTACTTTCATTTGATTGTTGAAAAATTCGAGGCAAAATTATGTTTCTTTTGGGTGCCTTATCCCGTGTGAAGGTTACTTTTTCAGATATTAGTAGGTAGTAAGAATATTAACTTTTATTTTAGCGAAATTACTATTACTGTCTTAAGAATATTTGATGACAAGTCATGGCTTAATGTATTGTAGATCTAAGTAAAGTAAACTCTCCCAAACTAAAATAACATAATATGTGGGGTGGGTACTCACCCCCGAAAACTCAATTTTATGTTAAAATGAAAAACTCTGTTTAAAATCTATTTTCAAACTAATTTATGGTTAAGAAAATAACATGGCCAGTTAACTCGCCACGCCCTATCTTTAACAAATTAACTGGTAGTTTCTCGTATAACTCTAGTGGACCACCAAACATTTTGGGGGAAATGTGATTTTCTCGGCTCCTATAAAAGATAGAAGACTGGAACTTTTTGTCAACATTCCCAACAATATGGAGCTTTGGTGTTTTTGGTTAAATTTTCAAATTTTCCAGGCATGTTTTTAGCTTCTTGATTTTAACAAATGCTCATTAAACACTTTGTCCGTATTATTATCCATGATTTTTTTTGTGCTTCGCTACATCCTTGTCATCCTTGTTTTACAAGCTTTTAATTATCATAAATATTAAAAGGGAGGGGGAAGTAAATTATACCTAGTGTTTGTTAATGTTATTCTGCCAATTAAGAAACTTTGTTTTAGATAATTGAAACCATTCATACAATTATTTTGTAGCTCAACTACTCAAAAGCTTATTTGTCTGTATGGCTGTTGTATAGGATAAACTTCAATTCCCCTGACCAATGAGCATCTACTTTATAACTCACTTTGTATGTCTGTCTGTCTGTCTGTCCCTTTATTCATAATGTTACTAGTGAAATGGGAATAAAAAAGCCTCTTCAATAGTTATGCCTCTAAAATTTCGCGTGTTTTATTTCCCTAAAAAGACTTTTTACCTCCGTCCTTATTTTAAATGTTCTTCGCCTAAATTGTTGTAGTCATCTTTGTTTAAAACACAAAGTCAAAGGGTATGCAAATAAAGAGATTGCAATAAGAAGTATAAAGGTTTCATTTATTATTCTATTCATAGTAAAGT
Organism: Acartia tonsa; assembly: GCA_900241095.1. Classification (NCBI taxonomy): domain Eukaryota; kingdom Metazoa; phylum Arthropoda; class Copepoda; order Calanoida; family Acartiidae; genus Acartia; species Acartia tonsa. The sequence continues at coordinate 3,359 of LS057301.1, forward strand.
TCATGAAACGGTTATATTATTTTTTTATATCTACAACAGTATTTTATTATTAGGATTATTAAAATGTCATTTTTTTTCATGTATGCTAGAAATAAGGTATAGCCAACAAGTGTAATTATATAAAAAAATATTTTGGGGAAAGATTTTTTATGCAAAATCTTGAAGTAATTAAGATTTGCCTTTTTCCGGTCTAATTGCCCACCTTATTTTTAACACGTGTAATTTTTATGAATTTGAAGGTCTTCACTTAACCTTTTCTAATTTCTTGTTTAAGAAGCGAAGCAATTCTTTAGCCAATATGTTCATATGTCCAGCTATTAAATTCAATAATACTTATATTAGGCTTTTCGTGGCAGAGTAGTTTTTATTCAAAACACATTTATTGCTTCATTAGTTTTATGAATACATTTATACCTTATTATAAAATTATCTCAGTTTTTACTTGAGTTAGATTTCTGATTTTTTTGTCTCTATATAAAAATAACTTACTTTGCAACTTATGGATGTTGTCATCCTTGTTTATATCAAATTTAAGTTCCAAGTATCGCAGAAAACATTTCATTCTAGTTTAAATATTGTTTTAAAAATCTTATAATTTTATTGATTGCTATTATATACTGACTGTCCAAAAGGTTGGTGCCAAAATATATTTTCTTGAGATAAAATATCCGTCCCTTTTCTTACATATTTTTAAACACAATGAAATATTGTTCAATAATTGAACTATTTGATATAATAAAAATCTAACTTATTGAGAAAGCCGGTGTTTTGGGGAAGGGGTATGGTGGGTGGGGAAGATTAGATGTCTCACAGAGAAAAGGGGAAATTACATTCTCTCATATTTCCCGCATTCCTTCCCTTCTCACTCCCCCCTCCCCCCCTCCATCCGCTAGAAAGCCTTCTATAAGGAACAGAAACAGATGATTTTGTATTTAGTTTTCGTAGTCAGTGAAGTGCATTCATAATATTGCATATTTATATACACGTTACACTTACGGTGCAGTGCAGTGGCATTTATTCATATCTGGCAATTTTTATATGACAATATTATTGTTCTTTTTTTAGTGATTTTCACAGTTTAAAGCTGTTGTGTGTTATTTCATCATATGAGTCATTTAGTACAACATTTTTAAATAGTGAAAACAGGGTGTTAAGTTTTTTTTTGTCTTATAGAATATCATAGTCATATTATTCTTTTTTTGTGATTTTCACAGTATAAAGTTTTGAAAAATAATACTTAGGTTATTTAAGTGGTGTGTGGCATTTCATATTATGTGACATTTTATGCAACACATTATTATTTTCTTTAGTGAAATACAGGGTGTTAAGTTTTTTTTTTAATATCATAGTCATTGAATTTTTGTGGTGTGTTATTTCATCATATGTGTCATTTTATACCACACATTTTATTATTTTCTATAGTGAACTACAGGGTGATGGTTGATAATGTTGTCAAAAATAATTCATGGCTTAGTTTAGTTCATATGCGTCATATATTGATTTTTTTTTTATTTCTTTAGCTTCTGTGACATTTGGTGTATTATTTACTTTTTTAGAAAACAAAGTTTTCAAAAAAGTTCACTCGATGTAACAGTAAAAGTGAGATTATTCATAATTTAAATTTTAAGTTTTATCAACAGGAAAACTCTTGCAAGATAAATGTCTAGAAATGTAGATTTTTAACACTTGACATAGGTATTATTTTTAAGTTATTTTGAATATTAAAACTATGAACAGTCTATGACTAAGTATAAAAATAAAGCATACATAAAAAAAATAACAAAAAAACAGGAAATATGTGAGCTTGAGAAAGGCAATTTCTAGTATTTAATAGCAATGACGCATTTTTTATCGATTTTTGTTACTTTTTTCTATCAAATAATAAATATGATGATTGATACATATATTTTTACTGTTTAAATGAATGATAAAAGTTAGATAAGCAAAAAATAAATCAATTTCTCTGCACGTTACTTTGTATGTTGTGTTATTATCAGGGAGGAAGGGAACATTGGTCTCTTTATTACAATAGTCTACGTTTCAGTCTCTAATTCTAATCTACAGAAGGGGTAATTTTGTGTATCATCATTTTGGATATACATCAATTTATCGGCCATTGTCTTATCCCTTTAGATCCCTGGTATGTTGTATTATTATGATCATGAATTATTATTCTCTCTGTGCTATCTTTAGCTTTTGTGGTTAACAAGGACAAACAAAAATAAACAGCAAAGTTAATTAGCCGATTTAAAAAGATTATAAGGAAATTTAGAATGTTTATTTATCGTTTTATAGACAGCTTTCCGCGGATATTATGAAGATTAAAATCAGTTTTTTAGCCCTGAGGGGCCAACATCCTAAGTTAACAAAACTGGTATTAATTTTATGATTTTTATTTTAATATTTGTGGAAAAATGTATGTAATACGGTGCTTTACATGATTTTTCAGTATTGCAGAGAACCGGTTGTAATCCAGCGGATATTGATCGGTTTCGAGGCAATACTGAAAACAAAACCTTTTTAGTGTTGATAATTTTTTTGTCATCTTTAAGAAAAGTAATAGTAATTACAATTACAATTGAAATGAATTATAGAGTAGCTTCTAAGTAACCAATCTAGAGGGAGAATACGGGAGAGGTAGGCAGCAGTTATTGGGGGGTAGATAAGGTTTGTATTGAAAGGGGTGGGAAAATGTTTTTTTTTTTAGAATTAATTTGAATAATTTAAGTAACCTTCTCATTGCTAATGCCAAACACATATACAAATATTTAAGTAGCCTAGCTACTCTATAGCTAATGTTGTGTGTATGTCCGTCCACTGTAACTCAAACATTATTGTCTTATAAGTTATATGCGATTTCTCCGTTTAATGCCTGATTTTAAAAATACAACAGCATTGATTTCTATAAGTAAAAAATGAATTATCTTAAAATAATGTCATAAACAGTGATTTATTGGCAATATGCGACAAAATTTTGCATTTATATATTTTAAGAAGAAAATATTATTTTTACTGTATAATATTTGATTGTTCCTTAATAATTTACTTTTAATTGCTGCGTTACTTAAAAATCCTAATTGTTCTTGATAATTTAAAAATTTTCCCGAAAGTAAAATTAACTTTTCAATTTTCTTTCTAATTTTGTTTTTTGAAAAAAATTACATTTAACCGATTTATTGAGAGTCATAAGGTTGTAAACTTCTGTTAAACTTTGCATGTTGCAGGGGGAAATATTTCAACATAAAATAAAAATAATAAAAATAATCCTATTATATAAAGTAGTACAAAATTTTGTATGTAGCTTTAGATCTCACTGAACCTGTTGGGTTCTTCTTTTCAATGAGGGCTTTCGATGGTTTTAGGCTATTTTTCTGCTCTTTGCTACCTTTCCAAATACAGAGCCCTAGCTAATGAAAAAGTAGGTTGCCAAATAGTTTTTTTAGCCTACTTAGGTATCCTTTCTTATTTTGCATTATGCCTTTTTATTTACACTAAAATTTTGGGGTTTATATTTACCCTGGTTGGTTTATTTAAAAATTTCTAGTTCCGCCGAAGTAATTGTGGCAATTTAGATTTATAACCCTACTTACAACTATTTTTTTAGTAGCGCAGCTACTCCATAATTAGGGTATGTCCGTATGTCGGTCTTTATGTATTAGATGTTAAGATTAGACACTGCTAGTATAAGCCACCCAATTCAGATTTAATATAAGTTTTAAACCAGTTCATGAGAGGAGGTATTCATAAAACTTAGGGTACCAGTATAATTTACAGTCCAATGTCACCTCCCTACCTGCATTAAATACTGAAACCAAACTCGATTCATTAAGTTTTTATTAAATGACATCGTAAAATAAACGTAAACCATCCAACGGCCAAAAATGATTATTTTATGAAGTTACCATTTCAAAATATCAGGTACCTAAAGGGATAAGACAATGGCCGTTAAATTGTTGTACATCCCCAATAATGATACACTAAATTTCCTCTCTTTTAGATTACAATTATTGGTTGAAACGTTCGGACACTCAACTTAATAAATCGACTAATTAAAATAAAGTAAAAGTCCCCCTAAGCTGTTAAGCCAACGAACAAGAAAACATTATTGAAACTTTGGGGACTAATCTATAAACAGAATCCCTTGTTGTTTGTTATTGACCTTATGTGGATTATTGATTAATTCATAAAATATAAATCATGGGATCATCAAACATTATTGATATTTATTAGCTCAGGCTATGGGAAATTTTTAACATCTGAGCACTACAGAAAGTATTTAAAGATTTTCTGTATTGTATTTACATTTAGGGAGGGAGGTGGCTTTGGACTGTAAATTACACTGGTTTATAACTTTATCATATTCGTAGACTTAAAAATTTCAGATTATTTTGGTTAAGGTTTGATTATCTGGTTGTTAAAACTTTTCAGTCAGTTTTAATATACAGAAGGGGTAATTTTTAAATTTTCATTGGGGATGGACAACATTTTTTTGTCAATTGTCTTATCCTTTTAGATCCATATTACAAAAGCATATTACGATAAAAGTTGTTAAATATAAAAATGATAAGTAAACAAGTCTTAGCTTGTGTGTACGTACTAGTGTGTGTGTGTGTGTGTATGTGTGTGTACGTATTAGTGTGTGTTTAGTATTAAGTTACAAGATATATAAACTCATTCTGACCCTATCTCATCATTTCTCTCACTTTATAACAATAAGGCCATGTCAATACTGATTTTATTAGTTAAACAAAAAGGTTTTTGTAATATTATATAACCCCCCCCCTCCCTTTTTTCATCTGTAAACTGTTAATAAGACGGATGGACATACTGAGTCACTGACATACAATAGTTATAGAGTAGCAGTGATGGTAACATTGAAAACTGATACCCATAACAAACTGCTGCACTTTATTTAAAGTTTCTAGTCAATTTTAAATGGAACGATATATAGCCCACTTTATATGCTCTGGGCTAATACAAACCTTTTATTCTAGCCATTTACGAGATCTAAATGGACACAAATAAGGGCATTCAGCTAGAAAATACTATGTATGTCAATTATTTTTTTGCTTAGTGCCTATATTTTTTGTCGTTGGGGGGTTGACTATCATAATCCATTGCAAGTCCTAAGGAAAATGTTAAAATATTTGCAAGCTAAGAAGTGTAGACACAAATAGACCCGACAATTAAAAAGTAATTCCTTTTTGATGCGCTCATTAAATCAAATTTCATCACCCTATTAAACGTTTCATGCTGTAATTAAAACAATAATAAAATTGAACATCAATTAAAATGCAAAGATTAGCAATAAAACTGATTTTTAAAAAAGCTACAGTGACAAGAGAAATATTTTCATTCAAGTTTGCGCTAAAATTTTATGCGATATAGTTTTTTAAATGTGTCCATTTCCCGGCCCTCTCTGTAAATTTTGGCAAAAGTTTATAAAGTTGAAATGTAAAATGTTCGTCAAAGTATTCATAATAAAGATTAATTAATAAGATAGCAAAATGTCTCTCTCTAATTGAAATATCAAACTGAGTACCCGGAAGGGTGTTTCAAAATATTTGATTCTAAATAATAACAGTAAACTACAATACAATCTTTTTATAAAATATGTCTAAATGGCTGTATGTTTAATAAAAATTTCTATGATACTTACAGAAATTTACATTTTTGAGGCATATTCTGATTATTGAGTTAACTAAAAACTTTTTATTTTAACTAGGTAGTAAGGTTTTTGTTTGTCCTTTAAGATCTTGCTAACCTAAGAAGTTTCCAATTTTGGGATTTGGGTTCGGTTGGTTTTTGTATATTTTTTTCTATCTTCATTGAATATATGTTTGGTACGGCGCCGCTAGTTGATGAAAAAATAATATAGATGAGGGAATTTAATGGGAGGGGTTATTGACTGTTTTCGTTATACTCAGAAAGGGGTGGGGTAAGGGCATACGTGTAAATTTGGGAAGGGAGAAACCGGGATTAAATATGAATTAAGGGGATTTCCCCATTGAAACGCTCTGCACTTAATCGTTTCAGATTGCATCTAAATAACATTATCTAACGTCAGGGATATTGGGCTGTTTATTTCAATTGTTCCCAAAGTTTATAATAACGTTGTCTTATTCGATGGTTTAACAACTTTGGGGACTTGATCATTTGGTTCATTAAACGGAGTTATTGCAATTTACAGAAGGTTTAGTTTTGTGTATCATCATTAGGGCTGTACATCAATTCATATGCCATTGTCTTATCCCTTTATATTCCTGATCTAAAGGTTTGTTTCATTGATTTTTTATTAAGAGTAAAAATAATCTCTTCCCCTAATTTTAGTATGATTGTTTTATACTTTTAGTTTATTCAGGGTAGTATATTATAGATTTTTATTGTAAAATATTGCAATATTCAATTTTTCTGCAAGTTCGTAGTTGCAGTTAATTTAAATAATTTTATTTTGATAACAAGTTTTATAGAACATATAAGTAATGAAAAATCAAGACGTATTGTCTTTACGACGTGGCAGATAAATGAGAGGCAACATGTTTTTTCTTCAGTTGAAATATCACCCTCTTATTATTTTAATTTGTTCTCGTATTTGCATAATAAAGACTGCAAATACAGTTGAAATTAGGCCAAATTCCCAGTGAGGGAAGGGGACACAGCGCTGAAAATTATACTTGTACCCAACGTTTTACAGCTATGGTATTTTATTAAATGGCTTAAAGCTTTGCTTACTTTGATCTAATTTTGATTTTTTTTATCCCATACTAGAAATGTTCATTATTTTGAAGCAATAATTTTAATCTACAGAAGGGGTAATTTTGTTTATCATAATTGAGGATTTATTTCAACCATCTCTATTGTCTTATCCCTTAAGATTCCTGGGCCAAACCCAACCCCTGCAATTCAAAATATTTTATTGTTCATTAATAAAAAGATAATAAAGATCGTGTAATGAATGCAAATGTTATTAAATTATCTAAATACTAGCGGCTACGCCCCTAGAGGCCTCTAGTGGTACTTAAATGTTTTTTTAATTTCAAATATGTCTATATTGCGTCGAACCCTACGTAAAATCGAGAAAAGTAAAAAAAATCGATATAATCCTTCCCGGGACATATGAGAAGCTACCCTGTTAAAAAGAACCCGATCGGTTCAGCGGTTAGCAAGATCCTTCGGTACAAACAGACATACAAACACTCATCCTGTTACTTTATTTTAAGGATTATTTATTTTTTCAGTTGAATTATTTCATTGGCCAAACATTTTACTAATTGAATTTAAGACGAGAAACAGATATCTAAATTAGTTTGAATAATCAATAATTAACACTATAAATAACTAAGTTACAGTTTCATTAATAAGTAGCTGAGATCTTTTATAACTATTATAAGTTAGTCTGGCAGTCCTTTTGTTATTATTATTATCTAAATGAATTCTACAAAGATTATGAATTTATTTGATTTTCTAAATATACCTACCCAAAAAAATTGTATGTTGTTGTGCTACCTATGGACATAATGGTCCTTGTAATAAATATCATTTACAAGAAATTGTTAAGAATAAACTCCACTTTTATTAAGTTAATTTTGAAGCTATATAAATACAATAAACAATATAATTTATATTTTCTTTTATTAGTTTAGTTTGTCAATGATCATTTTTATTTAGCGGAACGATGTTGCTATTGTTAAAGAAATTGATAGAACTCTGTGATAAAGTCTTACAAGCTACTTTGTGTGTGT
>LS057302.1:0-11096 GCA_900241095.1 Acartia tonsa
TCTTCAGAATCAAATACAATATATAAAAAATCTCTCAACGCTATACCAAAAATATTCATACGAAACCGTCAACATAATAGTAAAAACAAAATTAGCAAAACAAATAAAAAATTTTATCAACTAACCAAATAAGTATTACTAATACAATTTATCTATTTTTAAGCTACCAGAGACATAATTTGATAATCTTAGAATTGGGAGGAAAGTAAATTTATCTTTTATTGGAAAACAGTAAAAGTGTCGAAATATGACGTCAGAAAAAATTAACAATTAACTAATAAGAAGCCAGTATTCACTGTGGTATAACATATAGCGGCCTCTCATTGGTTAATTGTTAATTTTTTTCTGACGACATAGTTCGACACTTTTACTGTTTTCCTTTTATTGTCCTAAACCGATTAAGTATTACATTATCAAGAGGTCAATAAATTTTAAGTATCTAATAAGAAATTGGTTCTTTTTTTAATTGGGCGGATGATTAATTTTCCACGGATATTCAAATAAAAAAAAATAAAAGATTAGAAGCAGTTTTGTTAGCTCCTTAGGTGCCAAAGTTCTGGGCTAACAAAACTGATATCTATTTTAATATTCCTAGAAAATTGTTTTTAATACGATGGTATACAGTATTTTTCAGTATGGATGAGAACCTGTTTTTATCCAACGTATATTATTCGGTTTTGAAGCTAAAATAAAAAAACTCCCAGCACCCACCACTACCCCATAAAAAAAAACTACCATAACATAGAGTAATCAACACAGTTTAATTTAACCATATTATTTTTATTTGATAGGTCCAATACACAGTGTTTCATGTTAAAACAATCTTTAGTTGGTTTATAAATAAATAAAATGGAAGGTGGTGAGGTCAAGGACGTCCAAGGGGGGCGGGGTGTAAAGTGGTGATTACTCCCCCCCAAAAAAATAAAAAAGCTTGGACGCCCCTGGGTGAAGTATTTTATTTTTGGGCATTTAACTATGACTAATGTTTCTTATTTAACACATAAAAAGGCAAAATGTTCTTTGTAGTAATGATAAGCATGGTATATATATATATATATAAGCTATTATATGGCCAATGCCATACATGGTAAGAAATAAAAGAAAATAATATCAATTTTAAATTTTATTTATTGCTTGCTATTTAAGGCCCTATAATTTGCAGTTTGATAGAACCTCTCTAAGAGGTGTGTAAGGGGCGTGTTAAAGCCAGTGTGTGTGTGTGTGTATGTGTGTGTGTTTGTGTGTGTATATGTGTGTGTGTTTGTGTGTGTGTGTGTGTGTGTGTGTGAGTAAGTGTGAAAGAGAAGGAGGGACAAAACAAGTTACACACCTTTAGTTACAAAATATAAACCATCCGAAAATTACATTTTAAAAAATATAAAAGTGGGGTGGCAATCATTGTATAGTTATCGCAATCCAAATGTATAGGACGATTATAAACATCAAAAAAAAGCTTAATGTGTCAAAAAAATTATAGTGTCTATGATATCTTGGTTTTACGATTTTACTAGTCTACATTATAACTACCTGTCTCTTCAATAAAGTGATATGATAATCTGTATTTTTTTTCTTCAATATTTATTTAAACGAGGGTGACAACATCCATAAAGGCGAAGCTCCAAAATGGTAGGACAAAAAACATTGTAGAGTGTCAGATCTGATCAAACAGACCACAAATGTATAAGCCTAAACAAAATTATAATTCCTATTATATAGGAAACTGTTTAACGACATACTTACATTTTTAGGACTTGATTATAAAGAAGTTTCGCCTTTAACAATATACTATGTTGTCCTAGAAATCAGCATTTGAAAATAAGGAATAGGATAATTATAGCACTTTAAAAATTGTTGTTAAAACAATTAAAAAAATTACATGTTTTGAATGGACGCACGGACATTCTGGTAACGATTATAGATTTGCACTTGCTCCGCTTTCTAATTCCTACATAACTACTATAGGAATCACCATGCCAAGTTTAAAACTTCTAGGATAACTCTAACAATAACATGCCTAAATTAACGATAAGAGCTATCAGTTACGGACAGACGTACGGGCGGACCTTTCTACTTTATATAATACAAATCCATAACTTGTATATTTAAAGCTTCCTTAATTTAGAGAATCCATTTGGTTCAGTGGTTTTCGAGATCTATCGGACAAACACAAAACCTTCCTACTTTATAGAACCATAATAACATGACTAAAGATAAAGTCTTATGTTAATATTATTGTAACAGTAAAGCAAATCTAACAAGGACATACTTTCATTATATTATTTAATTATAGAGATGCTTCGTTTATTGGACCTTGTTGTAATAGGAATCAGTATTCCAAAAATCAGATCAATAGGATAATTATATCTCATTAAAAAAGCTTAAAAAATAAAATGTTTTAAATTGACGTAGGACTTTTTGGTAACGATTATAGAGTTACTGCGCTTTCTAAATCGTACCTAACAGTTATAGGAATCACCATGCAAAGTTAGAAATCGATAAAACAATTTTAACCTGTTTAAATCAAAGAAAAAAGCTAACCATTACGGAAGTACGTACCGACCCTTATTATAGAAAAGCTTTTAAAAAGCACAGTAATGATATTATATAAGCTAATGTTATGTTGTGGAACTTTTACCACGAAAGTTAAGTAAACTTTGAAATTGAAAATAAGCTCAAAATAACAAGGATGACTTATACATAACTCAACAAATTAAATTTTTAAATATTTTAAATAATTCATGTATGACTTCGAAACCGATTAATATTCGCTGGATTAGAACTGGCTTTTAGCTATATTAAATATCATGTATTGGATCGTATTTTAGAAAAGTTTTGAGAAATGATAAAATAACAAGGATGACAACAAGGATGATAAATGCGAAGCTCTGAAGTGGAAGGACAAACGAACATTAACACTTGTAGAATATCAGAACTGAATTAACTTAATTTTAAGTCCATAGAAAATTGTTAGTAAATTTGTTGCAAAACTGATTAAATACACTATATTGTTTAAGGACATACTGACGTTTTTAGGACTTAATTATAAAGATGCTTCGCTTATAACACAGTATCTTGTTGTAATAAGAATCAGTATACCAAAAATTAGATGAATGGAATAATTTTTAGATACAAAAATTTGTTATAAAAAAGTAAAAATATCAACATGTTTAAAATGGACGTTCGGACATTATGGTAATGCTTATAGAATTGCTACGATTTTTAAACTATTACAGGAATCACGATGCAAAGTTTGAACTAAACATGCCTAAATTAACGAAAAAGCTATCCGTTCCGGACGGACGGACGAACCGACCCTAATTATAGAAAAGCTTCGCTATTAAAAAGATTATTTTTAACAGTAACAGAATGTCTAGTATACTGTGTGTTTCTTTGTATCGAAGGATCTGACTAATCACTGGACCGATATGTCGATTTACAATTTTAATTGATATTATTCTTAAGAATAACTCAAGATCACTTTTAAAAATACCAATTATTATAGGGAAGGAAAAAGGAAAAATATAAAGATTTCCATGACAATAAAACATAATTTAAAATTTGCCTTAATTTACTCTAAAAATTTAAATTTCTCTAACCCCACTGTATCATAGTGTAAATAGCATCATTAATACCTTACTATTTATTCATTCTATTTAAACCTATTTACATGTTATATGTATATATCCAATATAATTATCTGATCAAAATTTCTATGTAGCTAGAAACATTAAAAAATTATTTGAATATGTTTTTCTTAAATCGGTACTTCCAGCTTTTGCAACGGCCAACCCAGGTTATGAAAGTATCAAACTATGCATAAAAATATGTGTAAGAAATATTATTATAATTTTGTATGCTTATGTTGAAATACATCTATCTGTCTATCTAATCGGCTATGAGATATAAGAGTACAAAAAGATAAAGAAAAAGTAAAAGTCATCTTACTATTTTAAAAGAATTTTAGATTAAACAAGTGTTTTCCTTAAGTTTAAAAATAAAAGTTTTATCTTTAGTTAAAATAGCCTTAAGAAGTCAAGATATGAGTTCAGCTAAAAATACACTCGTTAACTTTAAGTTTTAAAAATATAATAGATACATATTTTTTCTAATGTTTTTCTAAAGAATTGAAACCACATTCATAAAAAGAAATCAGCTAAATTTGCTATAATAACCAAATACCATCAATCCTATAAAATGATGAAAATACTACAAACATTCTTCCTGGGCCGGTAAAATATCAAAAGTTGAAATTAAAAATAAACTCAATGAGTGTTCTTTTAATTACTTTATTTCCTGATTCAACTTTCAAATGTGTTATTCTTAACAGGAAAACTTTGGTCTGCTCAACTATAATTATGGACGTTCCGTCCGTATGTAACGGATAGCTTTTCCCCCGTTAATTTAGGCAGCTAGAATTGTCCTATCGATTAAATTTTTTTCTGATTCCTGTAGTAGTTAGGTACGATTTAGATAGCGTAGCATTTCTATAATCGTTAACAGAATGTCCGTGCGTCCATTTTTAACATGTTGATCTGATTTTTGGAATACGGATTCCTAGAACAACAAAGTACAATGTTATAAGCGAATCATCTTTATAATCAAGTCAAGTCCATAAAAATGTCTTTAAACATCCTGTATTTAAGCAGTTTTTTAACAAATTTACTTACAATTTTGTTTCGATTTTTATACATTATTCTGACAATTCAAGTGTTAATGTTCGTTTGTCTTACCGTTTCAGAGCTTCGATATTATTGATGTTGTCATCCTTGTTACATATAACATACCCTTACAACAAACCCGCGACTGTAACGTCTGCTCGTTGTCAGTAAGGTGATAGGTTCGAATCTCGGCCCAGCACCGCGTCAAATCTAAAGACATCAAAAAGGTTCCTACAGGAGGCTATGTCAGGTGCGCAACATAAAATCTTAGAGTAGGGGAAAGGACTTGTCCCACAACTTACTCTGCAAAGTTAGGACCTCCAGAAAAGGTTGTGCAATCAAAAAGTTGGTTGTTTGAAGGGTGTTTGACCTTATAATCATGCACATCATTAAGCAAGATTTGGTTTAGAGTCAAAATGAGATTTATTGTGTATACCATTCACAATACACGTCTGATATAACAATTGTAAGAACCTTTTAATGTCTTTTAGTGTGACACGATTTAACCGTTTTCTTGTCCGTAAACGGGTGTTTTCCATTTTATGATTTTACCTCTATCTTGCTATTTATACCCACACACACACATAAACACACACACACACACAAACTCAAAACAACATCTGCAAATTATATATGTAAGTGTCCATTTAATAATGCTAAAATATTTTGATAACTGCTGTTATAATTAGATTAGGAAAAGTGTTCCTAACGTTCTTGACTAGATTTAAAATAGATAATATTTTAATTTTTATTATTTAAGTTATGCCTTGACCCACAAAAAGGAACGATCAAATCAAATACCTTTTAATAAAAGTGGGTGAAATCAAAGGGTGTTCTAAAAGGGTTGCATAATCTAACATATTGCTATTCAAGATTATAAAAAAAAAACTATAAGACTATATTTTTGTGGAAAAGTGTTTAATTTTAATAATTTATTGAAGTTTGACTTTAGAAAAGCCTTTAATGTTGTGAAATTTATGATGTTTTGTATGCACGTCTTAAATAAAGGATTAACAAAAAGTCTAAATTGTTTAACCGATATAGATACACCACTAGATCTCATTTTAGTTTACCTAGATAAGAGCTCTATTAGTCAACATCCTACAGACAACCAACTCTTTGATTGTAATGGCTTTTGTCTAAAACTTTCAGGGAGTAAGGGAGGGGACAATGGGCAATTGATTCAATTTAAGAGTTTTTGCTGAAAGACCATGAAATCCAGATTTAACCAGAAAAATTTAAGAAAATTGTAAAAGGTGTGTTAATAAAATTTTGAAAACTATAAAATAAGAAAAAACGTTCCAAGAAAATAAGCATTCATTAGATTACCAGCACATCAGACTGACGTAATCATTCTTTAATTAATTACTAGAAAAATCGTCCCTGGAACCCGTTCAACCCATAGCCCAGTAACCCTAAATTTAAAGGGTTCTTAGATTGATTATTACACAAATATCACAATAAAGTTTTTATCTATGAAAAGAGAAAAAAATTGTTAAAACCAGCCATCTCATATCAAATTAAGTTTATTGATACTTGTCTGCTATATTCAAAACTAAAGCAAGTTAGCAGCATTTGATGCGCTAGTACCCAAAGTCATTCAGAACCTGCTGAATTCTTGCACATTCCCTTTGAGCCAGTACCCAAAATTGAATATTCGATCGGTTGTTTCCTCCCTTACTCCCTGGAGACTTTGCAAGGCAACTAGTTATGAGGTTAAGGTAGAGTGCCTATTATTATCATGTGTCTGACTTAGTAGCAGTATTAATAATTTTCAACAAATATTCATGGATAAACATAGAGGTTCATAATTATTCTTATTGATTTTATGATAACATAAAAAATATCGCTGTTTTTTGTGCACACTCCATCTTTTGCAGATGTTGCAACACTTTTAATATTTTATGCAAATGCAATTTTTACCCTTAATTTTACTCTTATCACCCTTGCGCCATGGTGAGTATAATAACCATGGACAAGGGACCTATAGTCATGTGTTTTATATAATTTTAATCCTTAAATTTACTCTTAATACCCTTGCGCCATGGTGGGTATAATAACTATGGACAAGGGACCTATAATCATGAGTTTAATTTAATTTTCATCCTTTATTTTACTCTTATCACCCTTACGCCATGGTGGATATAATAACCAGGGACAAGGGACCTATAATCATGTGTTTTATATAATTTTAATCCTTAATTTTACTCTTATCACCCTTGCGCCATGGTGGATATAATAACCATGGACTAGGGAACTATAATCATATGTTTTATAAAATTTTTACCCTTAATTTTACTCTTATCACCCTTGCGCTATGTGGAAATAATAACACAGCAATATATATACAATACTTTGATACCTTTGTTTAATATTATGCTTATTAAGTTTTGACACTCTACAAGTGTTCATGTTCTTTTGTTCTATAGTTCGACTTTAGAGCTTAGCTTTCATGGATTTTCTCATCCTTTGTTCTTTAAAATCTAGAAGTAAGGCAAAGGAATTGTTTATCCCTTATTCGTGAAAATAGTGCAACACACACACCTTTATTTGTGTAATACTCTAGGTTTAGGTACAATGATTCTGTAATTACAGACAAAGAATTAAACTGGACGCGGCAATCGCGCGTGCCAGCCGTGACTAAGACACAACTTTAAACCCATTTGTATGATTTTATTTTTTTGATAATAGGGATTACCATATTTGGGTCAGGTTTTGAATTCTCGATGATTTTAAAACATATCAATTACATATTTTTAGATAAACATAGTTTAAATTAAATATATCAAGAAAATTAGTCTCTAAGTCAAAGGCTCTTATTATGTATTGAGGGCTTAAATTTTCTTGTATAGTTTATGTCAAATATAATTTGTCATTTAGAAACCATTTTAAATAAAAAATATAAAAAAAAAATTAGCAGCTGGAACCAATCACCAGCTGCCAACCGCCTTTAAAAGCTTCAACAGCTGTCTTTTAAAAAAAACACTGTTGTTATTGTTTCTTCAGACCGTGGCTCAACACGTAGCGCATCCGCTCGTCGTCGGGAAGGTAATAGGTTCGAATCCCGATCCGACACCGCGTCATAACTAAAGACGTTAAAATTGGTTCCCACTGCTACTATGTTAGATGCGCGACGTAAATAGTTAGAGTGGGGGGAATGCCTTGGCCCAAAACAGGCGCAACTCGCTACCATGCACAGTTGGGACTTCTCAGATAAAGGTCGTGCATCTCAGAGAGTTGGTTGTCTGATGGGTGAATGGACGCTTTACACCGTAATCATAGGCGGAGTATGTTTCAAGGTGCGTGGAGGCGTCTAGTACCCGAAGAGACACCAAGGCCCCTAGAGTCCCCTCCTTAAGTATCTCTAGAGGCCTCTAGGGGCGTAGTCGCCAGTTATTTATACTGTTTGGGATAATTTAACACACTTTGAATTAAACAAAACATTAGATTGAATTTGAGACTCAAATTTAATTTTTTCTTTTGTTTTAATTTAGTCCTAATTAAAGTGCCAAGGAAATTGACGGGAAGAATCCAACTCGAATCCGCGTCATACCAAATGTATAATAATGGTACCTACCTGCTTTGTTTGGTACAGGTAGAGAAGGTAGAATGCCTTGGCCCTAAACAGGCGCAACGCATTACCATGCACAGTTAGGATCTCCAGACAAAGATCGTGTAATCAAAGGGTTGGTTGTCTGTAATGTACTGTACCACGGGTATGAGGTGAAGGACCAAGAGTCTAGACTTAAGTTGACAAGTTGACTGTTCAGTCCAGGTGCAACTCACCCATACGACATTAGCACATTAGCTTTGGTTTTAATGAATATTTTAAAGTGTTTTTTTTTATAATTATTACGCTCACAATCGTACCTAATGCTGCTATGTCAGGATTGTGACAGGTATAGCAAGAGTATGGGAATTTAAATGCATTATAAATCAGCCGGTTATCCGGTAACCAGATAATTTCAATATCCGGTAGCCGGATAGTTACAATATCTAGTATCCCGACGGATATTTAAAATGGCCGTATATCCGGCCAAACCGGATATCCGGCCCACCCTAGTTTCTGTTTGTTTTCTTTGAATTTGAACATTTTCTTTTGATATGGATTTTTTATTGATAACAATGACATCAAATATTTCAATATTTCATAGTTGTAAATTAATTGTTACAAACGTTACAGGTTGGCTGTCTATTTGCCTGTATATGTGTTTATCCGCTAAATTTTCTGTTAAACGGATTGACCGATAGTTACACAACTTACAGGAAAGATTTATATTGGTCTAGAGATGGTTTTATGCTATCGGGAAGGATTGGGGATGTGAATACTTCTTCCCGCGTGTTTTAAAATGAATGCTTAGAATAGTTAAATAGTATACAGTTATGATAAAATAAACATAATATGATGAAAAACTTTATTACTTTTTTCTCATAGGGTTTTTATTCCTTTAGGTCTTATGTTTTGAAGTCTTTTGTTTCTTTAGGTCTTTTGTTCCTGTAGGTCTTTTGTTCGTTTAGGTCCTAAGTTTTAAGGTCTTTTGTTCCTTTAGGTCTTATGTTTTAAGGTCTTTTGTTCCATTAGGTCTTATGCTATAAGGTCTTTTGTTCCATTAATTTTTTCACTTAAGGACTTTTATCTCTTTCGGCCTTTTGTCACTATATGTTTTTTCTCCCATTAGATCTTTTGATTTTAGGTCTTTTTTTTCCAATAGTTTTTTTGTCTTTAGGTCTTTTGGATGAACATCCCATTATCTTCAGGGATCGGCAATCGCCTTAAACCGTGGAAGAAAGAACACCAATTAAAACTTGATTTGCACACAGTGGGATCAAATGACAAATACTTAGACATTCAGAGTAGACAAAAGTAAACTTCAAAAAATAGGCTTGTATTTGAAGAAATGATGTAATTTCTTTTGCTTTAACTCGGAAATAATTTAAATTTTGCTCCTGGTAACTTCTAATTTGCATTTAGTAAGTACGTCTTGCTATTTAGGAGGAGCAAAGCTACCCTATTTTTAAAAAATCTATAAACCTTCACAACTTTAGTTAGGATAGGAATATTTTAACAAAATCAACGTCTATGTAAATATTTTTTCAATGCAAACAATGTTTGTGAACAAGAATATAGCGTCAGGTGCACCCAGTTCGAGTCCCGGCATTTTTAGGTAGGCCCAGAATAAATAAAATAGGACACTTGTAAGGCATGCTTTCAAATATTTTTTTTTACAGATTAAAACAACAATAACATAATTTCAAAACACTTTTGATTTTGTGCTAATACCTTTATTCTAAGTGTAGTTATATTCATTTAAAGTTTGTAGAAGAATATAAACATAATTACTTATTTTTTCTCTCAAACACATATTACTCTCCTCTCTCTCACGCATTTATAAGGTTTTTGCTAATAATTTTAAAAATCCCCAAAATTAACAAACTTTTTTAGAAAATATGAAATTTTGCAAATTTTATTGGTAAAATAAAAGTATTTTTAAGTCATCTTTTTTTAACGACTTCTTTATCCCTTAAATGTCCATTAAAATTGCGAGAATGACAAAAATAAAGTGTGTGCAAAAAAAAATGCGGACATTTTTAAAATTGAAATTGCGCGGCTTGTGTTAATAGTAAAAAATTCTTATGCATATCATTAGAACGGGGGAAAATTTTCAATTAACAAGAACAAAATTGTTCAAGACATGCATCATAAAATGCTTAATTACACAAAAACGGCTGGGAGGCTGCAGATAGTGAAAACTGTTTTATACACAATACATATTGCATACTGATATTATTATTGCAAAACCCGCGGGCTCCTGGCCGTTTTTAGGTAAAATGGAGAAAACTGGTTTTTGGGGCTAAAAATCTTAATAGTTTAGGTGAAATTTTCTCACAAAATGTCAATTTATACCCCCATAAAAATATTTTTAAAATTTTTTTCTTTAATTAGACATTAGTACAGGTATCTGAAAAGTACCTCAATCAAAAACTATTTTCATAAGGTGAAAATTAATGTATTTTTTGTTGCTTTAAAAAAAATTGTGTAAAAAAATCTGGAAAATCATTAAAACTGACAAGAAGTTTTTTTACTACCCTTTTTAAAAATGGCATAAATCCGCCAAAAATTAATATTTAAAAAAATTTCTTTTGTAGCTGTCTACTTACAGCCATTATTAGGTCCTAGGATTTATAAAAGTCGATTTAAAATTTTTTTGATGTCCCGATTTTTTTCAAAGGATTCCACTGTGATTTGCGTGGATTGGAAGCATTTATAGTGCCTATAAATATGCGTCATAACAATGTTTAATTCAAATGCATAGGCATGCCATTGGTATTTTAGTCGGTGTATAAAGAGTTTCGATAAACGAATATTTTCCAGCAGGTTTTGGTCGCGGCTGTCGAGCCCTGGCTTTTGCAGAGTAGCTGCGCCACTTTAAATAGGAT
>LS057303.1:0-11094 GCA_900241095.1 Acartia tonsa
CGCCTTTTTGGTAGTTTAATGAAGCTAAAGGAAATAATTAGGATCAACACTGCAGGATAATAACACTCTTAACAAACCTTGATTGTATAAAAAGTTCATATAGAAAGATACTCTAAACGGATGGTCTGTTGGTATGTAATGTACTTAAGAAGTTGCTAGTTTTGTTTCATACCATTTCATACCATAGACTTGCATCATATAGAGACATTCAACATGTAATATAAAGTTCATAATTAGCGCATCAATAACACTATACTAATGCTACCTTTACAGAAAAATTATTATTATGAAGTTTTATTAATTTAACAAAAAATTATAGAGCAGCAACCTTATTAATCATCTTTTTTTAATACAAAAAAATTTCGTTGCAATTTGGTATAAAATAGATAGAATACAGTTTTATTAGAAAAGTTTTACTATTAACAATTATTTGTGTATGTTTTTTTGTAAAAAAAGTAAAGTTTTGGTTTCCCTCAAAACGCCTAGTCGAGCACAAAACCCCCTTATTTTGAAATAAATTGAAAGTATATACGATTTAAGGTCTGGTTAGGTTAGATTTATGGGATACAAAGAAGATCCGCAGGTATAGGCTACAGATGGTTGGGGTTGTGCATTTAAAGATATTTCAAAACTAAGTGAGGGAAGGGGGGTGGAAAGGGCCAGATTCTGTGCTCGTTGGCCATTGTGAGGGAAAGCACCTGGTAAGTAAGTTTTTAATCATCTGTTATTGATTTTAGAAAAATGACAAAATGGAAGATTTTTAGCATTTAATTTAAAATCCGTCTCTAGGTTACCATTTCATACATATTACACTCAAATTACATTCAATTTTTTTTATATAAAGGTTACATTTGTTATCTAAGTTTAGATAAAAAGTACTGCAAGAAAATTTATCCTGCAGGGTTCTTCAAACACTAAATTAAACATTAAATATGTATAAACAAGACCGAAAACGGCAATAGTTTCGGAGATGTATTTCTGACTTTTCAAAGAAAGGGGGTTATCATTAATTTTATTTTCATTGTCATCTCCGTCTTGGAAAAATACTAAAAGGGTAAAATTAAAAATAAAGAAATGTTTAGATTACACTTATATACTCTATTGGCGGCATATACTCTAAAGACAATCTAATAACATATTCTCCAATGCAAAATCGGTACACACCTTTTCTGTAGGACGAATTGAGTTAATCAGTGAGGGAAGCAGATACTTATAGAGATGTTACGAATCTACAGACATTTTTATTTTCTTCAAAAGTGTTTGGTTAATTATTACTAGGGGATCATTGCTCTTTTCTTCACTTGATTTACTGTTTTCCTTTTTCTACAGTTATATTAAGCAATTATTTTAAGCATAGGAGTTGTTGAGATATTACATGAGATAAAAATGTCTCAATTTTATCTTTAAAGGATAGACATACATTATGTACGCTGATACTAGGGTTTGGCCATTAACATTAATTTTACATTCTTGTACTGCATTAACCTTGTACAGGAAATTTTGGTCTCTAAATGTCTATGAAATACAAACTTTTTTTTCTTAAAATTTTATGTAATAAAGTCACTGAAGACAGTTATAGATAAAATCAAAATTTTTTTAATATTAATACTTTATGTTTAAATTACTCAGTTATTGCTGATTTAAACTTATGGTGCCTCTCATATTATTAAGTGAAATTTGGCCATAAAAACTCTAGCAATATTAAAGATGATATAAACTATTTTCTTTACACCGCTTAATACATCAATGGAACATTGTACATTTTGTACAAATCTTACAATTCAAGTATTACAAATTAATGGTTATACGTCTTTTAAAATGTTAGTTTGGCCAGCAAGCTGGCATCAGCTATTAAAACAACAGTCTTGGTCATTCTTCAACCATTGAGTTAGGTCTAGCAGAGCATACCAACTCTATAACATATAATGGTCTACCAAATGAGAATTAAAAACATGTAAATCTTAATTATTTGCTATAACCTAAAATGCTTTAGAAATGCACAAACATTTTTACATTAATATTTTTTATATTTTCTCTTAATATGTTGCTTTTGAAAGTTTAACCTGTAAACATTTAAATTTTCGCCACTCCTGAATTTAATTGTCCAAGTTTTATTTCTTAATAAACAATGAGACAGAATTTTTTCTTAATTTTTGACCACAGTTTCCTGGCCAAATATTATTGCAATTATTTACTTTGGACATCTCACAATATTTCGGAAAAAAATTAAATATTAAATCAAAACATTTTACGCTAACTTTTTTTGAAAGATCATCGTGATAGAACGATTCCTGTTCATTTTTTGTAGGTTCTTTAGGGAGCAATAGATTTTAAAAATTGTATGTACAGTAAAACATTTCCTTAATCATAACATAAAACTTATATATCTAGTGATATTTTAATCTATAACATCAAATCAACAATAATACTTAGTTTCAGAATATTTTCTATGGGTAATTCAAATTTGAAAAATAATATCATCAGTTAGGCTTAAGATTCCTTAATTTGCAAGAACATTAAAACGGTGCCCATTAAAAGGGGAATAAGCATATGAATATTCATGGAGTGGTTTTCGCTATCAAAAATGATTATTCATATAACAATACTATTTCCTAATTTACCATATTATTTGCGAGCACAATTAAACAAATTTTTCATTCAAATATGTGTAAGTTTCCTAACAATTGAAAATTTCACATGTGTAAGAAATTATGCAATTTAAGCATTAAAATTGTTTATTAGCATTCATTAGTATTGTTTTTTTTGAATGGCTATATCCTGTTATAGTTGGTTTATTGTAATCAGAGATAAATTGATTTGAAAAATTGCTTATTTATCACTTGAGGTCA
The DNA here is from genome assembly GCA_900241095.1 of Acartia tonsa. Classification (NCBI taxonomy): domain Eukaryota; kingdom Metazoa; phylum Arthropoda; class Copepoda; order Calanoida; family Acartiidae; genus Acartia; species Acartia tonsa. The sequence continues at coordinate 2,850 of LS057303.1, forward strand.
GTATTGGTCGGGTACTGGTTAGATCTGCAGAATTAGGGCCTAGGCAGGAATTAGTCAAGAGGAAAAAAATACACCTCCTCCTAACATTTTTAGATGGTTTCAACAATTATGTTGACGGGTGGGTGTTAATGTTTCATGAGGCACTATAAAAAAAACCCACTTATATGTTTGAAGATAATACTGAGACAAAATATAAAAATGATTTAAATTTTGTTAAAATTTTTGCCAATCTCACTAGGTATCCCTTACATACATAATAAATAAACAATCATCAAAAACCAGCAAAATTATTAACAAATCATGAACATGTGTCGAATTATCATGTTTAATTTTCACGATATCATTATAATTTTTTAATGTTCCTCATTGATTTTATGATAACTAGTTGACTGATTTTGTTTGTATAAATAAGTACAGATTTAAAATTTTAATCGTTTTTGTTTTTTAAATAGCATTTACTGAGCTTTTGTATACAACTTACTGAAAAAATAGGGCTTGGTTGCTGATAAAATATTAGACGGATGGCTGCAGACCCAGAAAGCGCGGCTGCCTGTCCTTATAAAAAATTGTAAAAAAATTAAATCTTAGTACTATAAATTTAATTTAAAGTTTAAAATTCATTACTTTATGCCTTTACTTTACTTGATTTATTTTAAGTTCCTTATCAGTCCTGCTTAAATATTTTCATAATTGTGGAAAATAGTAAAAAACTTCTTAAGAAACCTTTAAGGTTAAAGATTAAGTTTAAGTTTAAGTTAAAGAATACAAGTTAAGGGTTAATTTAAAGATTTAATTAAAAGACAATGACAGTTTAATTGTTAATTACACTTAGACTTAAAACAATGCATTAATATAAATTCAAGCACTTTTGTTATAAATAATGTTTTCCAGTATGGCCTCGAAACTGACTTAAATCCGCTTGATTAGAACCGGTCCTCTGACATACTACAGAATTATGTCTCGTATTGTATTTCAGACAATTTTCTACAGATAATGAAATAAAGATAATATTATTAATACCAGTTTTGTTAGATATAGTTTGCATAGTACTATCCGCGGAAAACTGTCTGTAGGATGCGATAGATAACTATACAAAACAGCTATATATACTTGTAAAAGACTGTAAAAATATTGGTTTTTAAACGACAGAATTGTGCGATCGATATAATACTTCAATCTGTTTTAAAACTTTTGTATTTCTCAGTCATTTTGAAGTTATTAGTTTATGAAAGTTGTTATCCTTGTTAAACTTGTACTAAATGTACCTTTTAACTTCATAAGCCTAAAGGCAGGGTCATCCAATTTCTAAACTTAATAATATATACATTTAATTATTATAACGATGATGTATTGTATATGAATAGAATATGAAGTTACCTATAGAACCATAGTTAAGTAGCTTATTCTGCATCACATAGATTATGTTTAGTTAAAAGAAACCAAACTACTAAGATTTTAATAAAGTAAACTTTTTTCTGTCAATAATTTACAAGAAATTACCTGAAATGTTCATTAAACAGATTAGAATTAATATTATTTATAGAATATTTCATATGTAAATCAAACTATATCTAATCTATGTTTATCATCACAAAAAGTTGAAGCATTTAAACAGTTTTGATTTAGTACTATAGTTCAATTTTTTTAGCTTGTTATTTCAATATGACTTTCATTTAGCTTACGTTAGTATTCTATGATGGAATATAAATCATATAGTAGAGAGGAATTGGTTATATCATCATCATACTGAGTACGTGGTTTTCTTTGATGTTCATTCACTCATCATCCTTACATTTAAAGTAGCAAATTTTTTTCTAATGATAAAAGCTAATTTTTCGACACTGGTGCGTTCCCTCAAAGTGCCTAGTGAGCATATAAACCCCTCTCCCTTATTTTTGAAGTAAATTTTTTTAACACCAGAAAAAAATCAATATTTATCAAAATTATCAGGACTAAATTATTTGACGGAAAACGTCTTGATAATTAACATTACTCAACTATGCTTCTCAATTTATTTAAGGCTTAAAACAAAAGTTTTCGTCTACATAGGGTACTATTTTAATTGCTGTAAAAAAAAAAATTCTAAAAATTCATTTCTATTAAATAGCGTACCTAGCTTCTAAAAACTGTCTAATTTACTTTGGGTTGTTTTGTTTCAACACTTTCTGCATCAAGGTCATAGCCCTTGGGTTAAAAAGGGAAATCTGATGAGTTTAGCAGATTTTTTACATGGATATAGGAATCAGTGGTTATGCTCACAATATTGAATCATATATACATTAATAATAATCTTTTAATAAAACCAATTGATTTTCCTTTTTTATCTCTTCTTAAATTAATAATTAGGAAAAATGACTCAAGGGTTATTTCTCGAGGGATGTCGGACTCCCTCTCTCTAAACAGCTTGAAACCTTTCCTGGACCAATTTGAAACATCTCTAAAAATTGCAAAACGATCGATCCAAATACCTACAGAAAGAGAGACAAACAGACATTCGGTTTGTTTTGAATTAGATGTTTTTTATTAGTTTTTTTATGTTTTAATATCCCTACGTTCCTGAAGATTTATATACTATGATATTAATAATTAACCCTGAGGGACTTGATTGGAATAAATTGTAAGAGATGATAATAAACCCATGTTATCAAATACATTTAAATTAGTTTACATGATAGTTTATTAGATATTCTCATGCGATAAGGGCATATGGGAGAAATTTGTACTTAGTAAACCAAGGGGCTGACATTCAGACAATAAATTCCATTTGAAATTGCCGAAAATTAAATACTTAGTTGGCGTAAAACTTGTTTTTTTATACTACTGGTGGGAAGTGGGTAAGAAGGGGAGAAATAAGGAAAAGGGTTAAGGGGAAATTTTCACTTAGAATTGTATGTAAGAATCACATTCCCTTTTCCCTGAGTAAACAAAGAAGAATGAATTTTATGTAAAAAAGATTAAAAACCAAATTAATCATATATAAACCGATAAGGTTCCCTTTACAGTGAAGCTTCTCTGAGATTCAGGGAAGGATTAAAAATATTCTAGGGGAGGGTTTCACCCTCCCAGAAGAAATCCTCTCTAGCATAGCCGACAGTAAATTACAAAACTGCATGTCACTTAGTGGCTGCGCTATTAGCCTCTAGTGGCATCTTTAGTGGTATGAATGACATTTTTTGAAAGGTGGGGGATTGATTATTTTTTCACTTAGACATTTCTCTTGGTAGGTTATAAAATTACGGGACCTATTAAAGCTTTTCCTTCGAAATAAAAGAAGAACTTAATTAGTACAGTGTTTACTGAGAAAGTGACAAAACTGAATATATACGAGATAATTAAGATTTCAAAAAAATCAAGTATAATTTATGTATGAAAATGGTATAATTTCTCAGGATAAAATAAGAAAAAAATCTTCCAACATCTGTATAAAAATCCAGCAATCAGTTTCAACTATCAACCAAGGCGAATTATTAGTTTTTAAAGAATTACAATTTTCTTGTAATTGATTTATGTAAATTGCAGAACTTCAGCGACTGTCACCAATGACTTCAATATCTCTAAAACTGTTAGTTCTCAGAAAAGACAATTTTTAGGGGTCAATAGTGATATTGAATTTAGCTTTTTTTATTTCGGTAAAAAGTGATTTTAAACGTATTCAAGTGTTTTTCGTGATCAGTAGGGAGGCTGAAAAATCATTGATTTAATTTTAAAAATATAATACAATTTATTTGGTTTTAATTAATTAAAAATTAACTACACAGTTTTTGCCAAAACCGAAACCATCAGAAAAGATTTAATTTTTTTTTACCAAAGCAGCTTAAATTCCCTTAACTTTTTGTTAGAAGAAAATGCAAAATTATATTTTATTTTTAAGAAAAGTGAAACCATCAGAAAAGATTTAAGTTTTTTTTACCAAAGCAGCTTAAATTCCCTTAACTTGCAATATTTTATTTTATTTTTAAGAAAAGTGATGTTTTTCAGCCTCCAGATTGTTTATGTAAAGTTTTTTTTTAATTTTTTTTCCAGAGCGCATTCTTGGAAAGTGTTTTTGTTTCTTTGGTTGAGAACATGGCAAGTTTGGGTAGTTCGTCACGATTTCATGTTGCATTATTTACATAGACAGCCCACGTATCAAACAAATGTATTGTCATTTTTTCATGACTTTTTGTAACATCCTTTTGAGTTGATTTTGACCTTACTGACCCTACTTATACAGATGAATATGGTGATTTACAAGTGGAATTATTACCCTAATGCTACAAATAAGCACACAATTTTTAAATGTTTAAATTATATCATAAAATTGTTCCCTAATGATTTTTTCAAGCTATCAAATGATAAAGGGATAGAAAGTGGAAAAATTCTAACAAATAGGAAACTGTTTTTTTTTTCAAACACGCATGTAGATGTGTTTGTGTGTTGGTATGCGATGCACAGTCACTTGCACTTATGCTATTATTTATCTATTTTAAGATTTATAGGCTGTGTTTTTCTTTCCAGACTATATTGATTCAACATTGAATATTTGAATTATTTCCTGTTGTTTCCTTTTAGTAAACTTTTAAAATCATATAAAAACTGATAATTTGAACCTGTGCTCCAGATGAAAAGCTGGGTGTTGCTGTTAGCCTGCATATGCAGCCTTGCCACTCTGACCCACAGGGCTAGCGCTCAGAGAAGACAACTCATTGAGTCTCTTTTACAGGTATTAACCCGCGACTGCAGCGTAAAATGTAGCGTTATCATGGCGTCATGGGTTCAAATCTCAGAAAAAAATTGCGTCATAACTAAAGACATTAAAAGTTAAAATTATTGTTTTTATATCAGATGCGTCCTCTCAGAATTTTTAGGCCTAAAACTGTAAGAATAAATCTTTTTTTTTTCATCTCACACAACCTAACCTAATTTAAGAAAGAACTGATATAAATGAAAGTAATATTAATCAATCTTAAAAACCATTAATTATAAATAGCTTTTCATATCATTAAATAAACATAATTTATTTCTTATTCAAATTCTTAAATAATATCTATTTGTTTAATTTATTAATGTTCATTGGTTTTGAAAAAGAAATTTTAAATTATTACAAAAATACTTTTTGATGTAAATAATGATTTTTAAAAATGTACATTTTTTTACTCCGGTTTCATCTGGTAAAAGTTAAAGCATAAATATACAAATACATATAATTAATCAATTTCTGACAATTGATAGTTTCATTACAAAAACGAAAACCACACAAATTTGGGATGTTGAAATTTGTTTCTTCTAATAATATGTAATTCTATATATATATTAGGGAGGGAGTGGACAATGAACTGTAAATTATACTTCCCCCAATCTCGTTCTGCTATTCGCTTGGTTAAAAGTTTTGCGGGAAAGATTAAATCTTAATATGGAAGTAACAGTTTTCAATCTTTTTTCCAATAATTTCAAGGATTTGTTTATCATAATTTTGTGGGGGCGCATTTATTCATCTTTCATTGTTCTATCCCTTAAAATAACTCAATGCATATTATTTAGAATTTCCGTATCAAGTCCAATCAAATAAGAAGTCCAAGTTTCAATGGTCAGAGGAAGTATGACGTCATTGGCACAGGAAATCTGCCATTACAGGTAAAAAACACAGTGTCTTTTAGGCTTCAAACCTGCAGGGCTTTGCTTATACTATTATAATAGTATATTTCTTTCAGAGTCAACGTAAAATGGCACAAAAAAAGACGTCATACTATAAAATAACCAATTAGAGGCAAGTATAAACTTTACCATTGGTCATTTATAATGTATACTGGCCTCTCATTGGTCAACTTTATTGTATGACGTCATTTTTGGTGCCACTTTACGCTGTTCTTTGAAATTAAATTTAAGACGGTAGGCTGCATATAAAAAAAAACAAGGATATCATTGATATGAATACAATATACATCAAGCTAGACTCAGGAATTGGAGAATAAGTAAGCATCATATTTCTTTATATTTTTCTTTGTGATATTTAAACGGAGTAATTATTTCCATTAACAATTATTTAACAGTAAAGTCGAATATTCTAAGCATCTGCATGTATGGAAGAATTCATTAATGACTATTTTCTAGGCTATTTATGGAAGGGTAGATCAACCCTAGTAAAAAAATACCCATGGAGTATCTTAAAACGTATTTTAATAAGTCAGAACCTTATGAGAGGTGTGGAAAGGAAAAAACCTCCATCTTGAAGTCAAGTTCTTAGAGGCTAGAAGTGAACCAACTAATTAATTATTATTTGCAGACAAAAATGTGCATAATCAGATTCATTATTTCTTGCAAAAATATTTTATCTGCAATTCTTGAGACAGACTTTCTAAACAAATTATCCTTGAAATATCAAGATATCCAAGTACACAAACACAAGGGCATGCACAGACATTAGCTAGGAGGGGTCTTGAGATTATAAAGAATGAAGTACTTCAGATTATTCTATATTTTTAGCACGAGATCCTCCTTCAAATGTTAATGTCGATTATTTAGCATTTTATAAAAGTAGCTCTATTAAGACATATGAGGGAGGGGCTATTAAACTGAATAATAACGATGGTACACAAAGTTTTAAAAACACCTTATTATATTCGTTTGCTTAAATACTTTCAACTAGAGTTTTGTATTGACAATATTTAACATTATAACAGTTTGTCAAGCCGGGGTGATAATATCCCCCCTCCCTCTCCTGGTGCACGCTCCCATATACATATGCATCACTGTGCAAATTTATTACATAAATATGTTTTGCAAAACAATTAGCAAAACTCAGAGATACAGAGGGATATTTCAATCTAAGATAAATAATTGTTACAAGCCACTTGCAATTCTAAATTCAAATTTTTCATAAGCAATACATGTAAAATATAACAAATTATATTAATAATAGCGGATGCACCCCTAGCATCTAAGGGTCCTTTATTTGAAGGCATTTGATCGGGCAGAAAAATAGCCTATATACATATCCAGACTTATCCTTACAATAAAGTAAAAGGATGTCTGTCTGTTTGTCTGTGTGTACCGGACGATCTCGCTAACCGCTAAACCGATCGGGTTCTCCTTAACAGGGTAGCTTTTCATAGGTCCTGGGAAGGTTTATAACTATTTGGGGGGAGGAGACCACCACCATCCCAAGAGAAGTCACAAAAAAATCGAAAGAAATTTTTTCGCCTAGAGACTCATAGAGATGTATCGTAGAGACTTGATCGCAACATATATTGGTATCGTCAAAAAAAAAAAAAACATTTAAAGTGCCACTAGAGGCCTCTAGGGGGCGTAGCCGCTAGTTTATAATAAAGAAATAATCTAAAACCATCCCAGGACCTATAAGAAGCTACCCTGTAAAGAGGGACCATATTGGTTTAGCGGTTATCGAGATCCTTTAGTACACACAGACAAACTGACACAGTTGTCCCATCCCTTAATTCATGATAAAAATGAATTCACTCTTCCTTACTTTGTGTTTTGTGACCAGAAACTAATATAAACCCTGTCAACATTGGTTTCCTTCGTTTACTGGATAATTTCAAGTTTTTTTTACTTTTCATTCCTGAATTGTTTTATTTCAAATGATACCTGTTTGTTCTTCATAAAAAAATCCGAAAAGCTTTCATATGACTTATTTATTTAGATTGAACCTTTAGAACTAAAAAATCACGTATAGAACCGTATTACAGACGAATTTCCACGAATATTAAAATAAAAATAATAAAATTAATGCCAGTTTTGTTACACCGGACCTTCGTCCCCACGGGGCGGACAAAGCTGGTTTTGATTTTATAATTGTACATTTTATATTATATAAAACGATGCAATAAATAACTATTCAACAATGAAAAATTATGTTGTATTTAACTTGTATTTGTTTACAGGGAAGTGTCTACTAACAGGAAAATGATATATTTTACATTTGAATTAACACAAAATTATATCAAAATTTGATGGAGAGTAAAATTTTACTAAAAGATTTTATATATTGAACTTATTCTATATATATTTTTTTAGTTTAGACATAGGAAAGGTTTAGGATATCCCCTGCCTTTTGGACGTCCTTGTTTCTTAATATTATCTATATACTAGAGTTGGCTCAATATAACTATATCGCTATTGGCTAGTTTTCTATAAGTACATATCTATTTATCCATTTCTCAATAAATCAATTTTCCTCCCCCGCCATTACTATCTAAAAGAAAGAAGTAAATATTTATTAATTTAAATGATTTTAAAAAGATTTTTT
>LS057304.1:0-11093 GCA_900241095.1 Acartia tonsa
CGTCGCATTTTCACAATAGCCTTACTCCTATTTCAAGCCACTGCGGGGGTTCTAACAGTGCGGGGCCGATTGCCTAATCCTGCGGGGCAATCACCTAACCTAACCTATAATAATATATTAAAAGCTACTGAAAAAAAAGACGAAACTCCCCTTATTTTATTTCTTTCAAACGTTCAGGGTTTTATTATTTTTGTAAATAAAAACATGAGAAAAAAAGTTATTTTAAAAAGAAAAGATTTATAAAATGTAAGCACCCTGTAATATAAAAAAATGTAAAAATTCTGGTAAAAGTATCCATAATGCTAAATCATCAAGGCAAATAAAAAATAAGTGAAATCATCGCATTTTAAAAATGTTTTCATTTTGAATAAAACATTTAGAATATTCCTTTTATGTTTTGTTTTCTTTTCTTAAGATATAAAATCCATATCTTTATATAAGATTCAAATTTTTTAAAAAGTTCTTAAGATTTCCTATTAACACAAAACATTTTACGCCATCATATTTGTAATAACCTATTCCAAAATTATAAATCAAATTAAGAATGATTAATATAAAAACTGGTTTATATCATATAATTTTCATTTTAATATCCGAGGAAAGCTGTCTATAAAACGATGCGATAAATAACTATACTAGTATGGCTACAAAACCGGTTTATATCCGCTGGGTTAGAACCAGTTCTGAGTCATACTGAAAAATCATATTACAGACGATTTTCACGAATGGTAAAATTAAAATGATAACATTAGTTTTCTATTTACTATCCAGCTGTTGATAACACAATAACATTAAAAATTTTTGTTTTTGAGGGGGTTGGGGGTGTCCCTAGGAAAATAGCCTAAAACCACCACAGGACCAGTAGGTATATTCCCTGAAGAGTAGAATCCGATCGGTTCAGTGGTTACCGAGATCTTAAGGGACGGACGGACAGACAGACGGACGGACGGACAGACAGACGGACAGACATCGTTCTACTTTGTATTATAGATAGATATAGTCAAACATCAATAGAGATCGATAATTTTGAAAAAAGATAAATTAAGTTGCATCACTATTTTTTACCTTTTTTAGAATGTTTACATGTTGCAGTGAAGGGTTAGTGAATGGGAGGGGAAGAAACGGTAATGGTCGGGGACGGGAAGGAATTAAAATGGGGAAGTTAAGGAAAGACAGACAGCATGGACAGACAGACAGATGTACAGACACAAACATAATACAATTTTAAGAGTTTAATAAGCTCAATGCTGATTCAGATATCTAACTGAACAGTTAGATAAATAGATATCCCAATAGTAATACCTTGCCTGCAACATAAAATCTTTCTTTCTCACAAGCATAAGTATAATGGAAACAAATCATGGATAATAAATTGACATATGTACAGAACACAAAAAGAGATAAATCTTCAAAAAAAAAATTATAATTTCCTAAATCTAGAGAAAATGTTGCGAAGTGAAAAATACTGTAATCTGACTTCCATTAATTGATATCTTCAATTATTCATTTTTTTCTTTTCTCCGTACATTTATTTGCTCTATTTTTTTTGTAAATACTTTTCCCCAAAAAGATTTAGGGATTACATTGTAAATATATATTCACAACAGAAGATAACACTTTATTTATTGCTTCTTCTTTCTTTCTTGTATAATTGTGATAATGTAAACTTTATCGTATGATAAAGGTTGATGTAAAAATTGTTCCTTTATCTTTTTGTTATGGACTGAACTCACAGATCAAAAATGTATTTACAATTACAAACGCTTGAGGTCAAAGAATCAGCATATGAAATTGGAGATTTTTTTTGGATGAAAGAACTAATCTAATTTTAGATTTTTTACTGTCATTTGAATTTAAAAACACTGAATTTTTTAAAAGAGGGAAATATGAAAAAAGCTTGTGTCCAAATCAAGTTATCAATATAAGTTTACTCAAAAAGCTTATCGTTGGTCATTTTGAAGATTTATGTATAGATATAGGCGAATAATGTAATATTATACTTATACTGCTGACCAACTTATAAATCTTACATATATGTTTATATAAGTAAACTATCATTAATTAACATCTCTTGTTTTTGACAGGCTAGATGAATATGAAAATAATTTAAACTAAACAATATTTTATTGTATTGATATATAATAACATGAGACAAAAATATAATTTTGAATAAACTTTCCTAAATACGTTTAATTTGTTAATTTGTCTAACCAATAACAAAATTTATCTAATTTAATGTCTCTAACAAATAAAAAATTTATTAAATTATCCAGTTTTTTATTGTTAGAAATTACATAGATTATTTAAATGACAATAAAGTATGACAGTATTAATTATTGAGGCTAATTGGGGAAAAAATATGTTTAATGAAGATAAAAATAAGAATTCGGTGCAGTCACTCAAACAAATTCTTTGATACCGATTTCCAAAAAAATCATCTTAATATGCCTATTAATGGCCTATGTCAATGTTGCACATCAATTAAATATGTTTAATTTCAGTATGTTTCCTGGTTTGCTGGACCCCTTTCTTCACGTGTAACACCCTGGAGGCCCTTAGCATGAAGTTCAAGATCAACACCAGCCCCGGGGAATTCGCGTTCTTTGCCACAACTCTTCTAGGCATAGCATTCATTTATTTATCTTTTTTAGATTTTTTTCCAAACATTATTATAGTGGGTTGCGTCTTTTCTCTATTATAAAAAACGCCTCTAGGGGCTTTGTCCCAAGAGGTAATTTTAAAAAAATTAAGTATTTCTGGTGCTGCCATTTTTGTTAAGTAACTGCTTAAAGAAATATTTTTTTTTGGAGGGGGGGGATTTTTTTATTTTGGGGGAGGGTTGGGGATGTCCCACTCCCCAGGAAAATAGCTTAAAACCACCACAGGACCAGTAGGTATATTCCCTGAAGCGTAGAGCCCATTCGATTCAGCGGTTACCGAGATCTTAAGCTTAAGACAGACGGATAAACAGACGGACAGACATCAAACTACTTTGTATTATAGATTTAAGTGTTCTTTTCTATTTCCCAACATATTTCTCCTTCATATAAAACTCTCTTTTTTTTCTAACGAAGTGTTCATTGATGATACAACAAATTTATTCATTTCTTACTTAAATCTAAAATTTACTCAACTTTGGTGATGATTTAATATTCACTGAACTCGGAAAACAATTTTTAGCTAATTCTTTGTATTTTATAGACATTAGTTCTGAAATCTTTATAATAGCACAAAAAGTATACTGTAGTATAGTTGAGCAAAGAAATGTCTAAAAAAGATAATAATTATTACACTTTTTGATTAAGTTCATGGTTTTCTTAAGATCTTACTAAGGACTGCTTAATACAATTGTCCACAAATGACGTCATTAAACGTTTTGCCAAGTTCAAACTAATATTAAATAAGTCTCAATAACAAATATATTAGTATCTCCAAATACAGTTATTTACAGAAAATTACAAACATTTGAAATCGTAATAATTAAATAACAAAATAAATGAATGATTAAATATTTTAGGCTACATAAACTCCTGTGTTAATCCCATCATCTATACTATCTTTAATCCTGAATTCAGAAAGGCGTTCAAGAGAGTCCTAGGATTGGGACATTAAATGCCTTTATTAACAAAAAGACAGTAAACCCTCTAAAAGTTATAATAAAAATAAGGGAAATGTTACAAAATACACTCAGAATAAAAAATACTGTATAACAGATAATATAAATAAATATGTATATCATTTGTTCTTTTCAATATTGTAATTCAGTCAAATTATTTTGATAATGTTTAAACCATGATCCAAATAATTTTAAAAAGTATTAAATATTTATTGATGTTGAATTTGTGTAGTTTCTTCTCATTTTCTAGTAATTGTAATTGACAATAGTAAACTAAAAAATCCTCATTTTGATTTCAGAAAATGTAATTTTTCAAATTCTCTCTAAAAAACTTCTTATTCGTCTAACAATAATCCTATAATGTAATCTTCTCTTTTAAATATCAAATAAAAAATTTTGAAATGTGTAAAAGAGGATTTTCGGAGTTTGTTTATGTCAATTTACAAAACTGATACCTGATATCTTATTTGTTTGCAAAAACAAATAATCAAAAAGAAATTATTTTTGTAAAAAATAAAATACATTTATTCAAAACTAAAAATCTTTGGTAAAAAAATTACATTAGTATACTTTCATCTATCTATATGAAACTTCAAAAGAAAAACATAAAATCTCATATTTGGAATATTTTAGATAAAAACTCAGACTTCATTATGTTTGTTTATTTGTCTGTCAACATCCTAGGACAAGGGATAGTGCATCCAAAGCAAAACTATTTTAATTTCTCGAGTCATTATTTCTTTATTATAAAGCCAAATGATATCAGATTATATTTTTTACAATGTTAATTATCTCTCGTCCTTGGCTAGTTTTGCTCAGTTTAAATAAATTTCAAACAATATCTATATATTTTCTTTTTTATTTTCAAATTTCTTTTAACATTTTTCAAAAATAAAGTAAATCCTTTTATAGATACCTATTAAAAACAATATGATAAATCTTCCGCCAATTAAAATAAAATCAATAATTGTTATTAAATAGTTTTCAATCGAAAGCATGAAATTATGCAACCGTTCTAATTTTGTAACTAAAATGAAAAAATCAAAATACAGTTTAGAAAGATTTTGATTTACAAACATATTGATGAAAGTATTGCATACTATGTATGTAAAAAAATCCTCAATAATCTCAAATTTAAATCCAATGATATTTCAATAGTGGGTTTTGCTAAAATAATTTTGAAAAATGCTTTCAAAATTTCTAAAAGTAAAAACAAAATGGCTTTCAGATTTTGGCAAAATAAAGGACAATGACGATAAATTATGCTTTTTAAGAGTTTCTAAAAGTATTTTCTGTTTAAGTAAAACCTATTTCATTTTTAACATACAATGAATACAGTCGGGACATTAAAATGATTAAGGATTAAATTAAATCTATTATTTTACCTAAATATAATGCAAACTATGAGGGTGGGTAATTTTTGTTTCTTTGTAGAATACTTTAGGTCAGGATAGGTTAAGTCATATTAGGTACTGCGTAACCCCGCATAGTTAAGGCGCAGCAGGTATAAGACCCTCTCAGGGCGCACTCAGGGGTAAGACATGGAAGCCTTACCACCCCAATTTATAAATTACAGAGGACGGGGGGAGTGCTCGATGTTTTCATATTTTAAGAATTAAACATCATCTTTCAAAATTTGATTAATAACTGTATTATGTCCATAATGAAGGTAATGTCCCTACTAAAATAATAATACAATACAATAGTAAAAGATGTCTGCTTCTTGTAATAAAATGTTAAATGTAATAACAAAATATCAATAAATCTTATTTTAATCATAAATATATTTCATTATCTATGAATCATTAACGTTCTAATTAAGGGAACATTTTTCGTAGCAAAGTTTCTCCTGTAATTGTTTAAGTAAATATATTCCCAATGCTAAATGAGATGAATAAAATTAGGCTGTTTTTAAATTTAGAATTTTTTTGAACTGAAGTCCCGTAGCCTCAGACTAATTGTAAGTTTAACAAAGATGACAACATTTATAAATGGCGAAGCACAAAAATATGTAAATAAATCATGAAAACAGAGAGAAAAACAAAGTAATAATCATTAACAAAATCAAAAACTGTGAAAATCTGACAAAACGCGTCAAAGAAATAGCTATGCTAAAAAACAAACGTTTTGTACAGACAAAATGACAGACAGACTTGTTGAGGTCATGCAAATACAAAGAAACTCAAAGCTTTACCTTATAATGTTATCTAAATATATCCAACAAAAAATCAGGATTGTCGTTATCATTAACAATAATATCGACAGACCTAATATTTAAGTAATAGCATTTTAATATAATCATGTCTTCAATTGCATTAAAAAAAACAGTGGTAACAGCTGACATATTATTGACACATTAATATTCTAATGAAATTTTAGATATATTAAGCAAAAGACAGAAAAAAATCAAACATCTAACTACTTATAGGACTTGTTATTAAATAATTAATTAGTTAGATAATGTATTGTTTATAATAAGTTTTTTTTGGCTGCATACGAATACTAGAATATTTTACTAATCAAGCTGGGCAAATGAAGATATACTTTTTTATTGTATGAAATTGAAAAAAATCCAATAATATTTAATGTCTGGACAAGTACTATAAAATAATGGAATATAAAAAGTATATATATGGAATATACTGTTAAAAGTATATTCGACTTAAGTTTCTATGTCGAGATTTTAATATTTGTTTATCTGCCCAGCTATAATGAGCATTATTAATGAATGTTGTATCTTTTAAGTGCCAAAATATATACAGATGACCAGTGGAGAATCCATATAAATAAATTAGAGTTGCCATCCTATAACTTTTTTTTTTAACTGTAAAGTTATTTTTAACTTTTATACAAACAATAAGCTCTTCCCATTGAAGTACAAAATTTGATAGTAGCTTTATAAATGTTTAAAATAAATAGGTTTGCTGTTTTTGGAACTATTTGGATTTTTGGTGATAATATATGAAAAGTTAAGAGGCTTCGTAAATTTGATAAAATCTTGAAATCCTAAAAAATAATTTAAACAAAATAGAATATATAAACTATATAACTAATAATAGAAAACCAATTTGAACAAATAACTCTCCAAACCGCCCCAAAAATGTTAAATGTAAAAAAAAATGGTAAATGCTCGTGCTAGCTTACCAATGCACTTTTACAAAACAAAGTTCAAACAAAGAGTCAATATATTTTCTTGATTACTTTTTGCTACACAAAAAAAACGATATACAAAGTAATTTTCAAGCAATATGTTAGGAAACATAATTTAAAAGAAAACTATTGTTTTGAGTAATATTGAAAAGTTAACAAGTATGACAATATCCATAAAAAAAGCACAAAAAAAATCATAAATACACTAACAGACAAAGTAAATTATAACTCACATTTTATGAAGAAAAAGAAGGAAGGACACTAGAATAGAAGATATATTTCTCCATAACTCACTTTGTCCATTTATCAATTTAAGATTTTTTTTATTTTTGCTACTTTGTAAATTTTAGGAATTAAGGCAAACGTTTCAGAAGAGAAATTTCTTAAACCCCCTTGTCTTTAAAATAACTGATTCTTTATTAAGAAATATAAAGAATAAATCTTATTTTTATAAATAAATATAATAATGAATGTTTAATCCATTATACAAAAACAATAGTTTTCAGATATTATTAGATTCGATGAAAAACCAAAAAACCTATCAAAACGGTTTTGTTTTTGGTTTGTTTCAAATTAACTCCAGCCACTCTCGTTGGTTAGGTTATTAGACGCATTTCAGTTGCGCTGATATTCTACAGGCATTGTCTGTTTATCAATTTATACATTACTTTACGCATAGCTTCAATAAAGGAATGGACCTAGGTGATTCAAATACTCTAAAAAAATTTTTTTGCGGTTTCCCTCAATAAATTGAAAATAAGAGGGGAGAAGAAGAATTTTTTTATCAGTTTATTTATAGATTTTGATCCGGTTACGTTAGGTTATACTTGGTACTTGGTAGCCCCGCAGGATTAAGCCACCTTAGTTCGAGCCACCGCAAAGTAAGGACTTCCTGCAAAGTTCCTGCGCCCCCCCCCCCTTTTTATTTCAATTTATTTAGAAATTACGGGGTACTCGGGTTTTAGTGCTCGATAGGTAGATTGAGGGAAAGCACCTAATTCTTATATTTAACATTTTTATACAGATCATGTTTGAAAATTCAAAGCGTACAATTGTTCCATAAAAAACAAAACTATAGGATGCCAATTTGTCTTTGGTTATAATAAGAATTTGGAATTTGTCATTCTTGTTTGGGTTATATAACTCTTTCTGATAAAATGGGTAGATATACTTCCTGGGTATGATTTGTATAACTATATATGCATACAATCAAGGTACAGCTGCCCTTATTCAAATGTTTAATTAGTAGAACACCCTTTGTAAAACTAGAATTTTATCTTCCTTTTGTTTATTACCTTAGGTCAGGTGAGGTAGGCTATATGGCGGTAGCTCTGCATATGAGGATAAATCTAAAAACTTTTGGCCGAAAAATCCCAAATGACGTCATAAAATTAATGGACTATTCTAACATGAAGTCATTCGGGATACTTTGGCTAAATTTTCCCCTCCTCCTTTTTTATAGGAACTATAAAGAGCTTCCTGTTACAGTAGTTTCTAAAATAAAACAAAAAAATAAATGTAAATCTAGTTTTAATAGTTGAACATTATTATAACATATGCTACCCATACGACTGGCTTTATGTCATATAAATAGTATTCTCAAAGAACAGCAAAAAAATAATAAACTATAAAAAAAAAATTCTGAACGGCAGCTCACCCTCTGAATTTTTTGCTTAATTTTCTGTGAGTAAAAGATAATATTTTAAAACTAACTGAATTTTTTAAATGGAGTAATTCAAAAGAATGTATAATTTTTAGTAGAAATGTGTTTGACTGAAACAAAGCATTTGACATGATCAAAATACTAAAATATCCTATATAATAGTACAAAGCATATATAAAATATTGTTATCCGATTCAATTCAAGGTTCCAGGTATGATTCTACACGTACCCATCTTCTAGTACCGGCCTCCAGAAAAATTTCATTGGCTCAAGTGACCTATTAACCTCATATAAATCTTTACTAAATTTGAGAACTCAATCAATGCTTTGGTGTGCGTGATTATATCACACAGCAAAAACCTTAAATAATAGGATACATTTAATTAATATGTTTTATTTTCTTTTTTTACTGTATATTTTTTTGTAATTTTTATTTGAACATGGACTAAAAAAGCTTTATAATTGTGCTATAAATCTAATTTAATGTTATTTCTTGTCTTTTCTAACACAATTGGAGTACTTATATTATCTCAAGCCAAATATCATCTCAAAAACCTAACATATAATATAAACATAACCTCTTCAAAATTAAGGGCTTTAAAATCGCAATGATTTCAAATTTTTGTAACTTTTACTAAAATTATGTAGAAAACAAAATTAAATAGAATTAAACCAAGGCAATACTTATAAAGTTATGCCTCAAATCTTTTTAGAGACTATTTAGTCAGTAGATATGTTTTAGTAGCTTTGGGTGTATGCCATTCTATTGAGTATGTTGCTTGGATTTTAGTTATAAGTGCTCCATGACACCTTTAGCTTACAATTTCAAACTGCTTCACTAACATTTGACGTTTTAATATGAAAGCATTGTGTCACAGTATCAATTTAAAAATCAGGCCATTTCTATAGAAACATAAGTTATAGACCTTAAAATGGAACTATTATTTTCAAACTAGGTTGTTATTTATCTATTTTTGTACAAAAATTTTTATTTTTCGAGCTTTTCATTTTCATCCGCTCTTTTAATGATGTACACATGCAACTTAACCCTTAACGGGGATTCTATCTCATATACTGTGTATGAAAAATAGGGGGCCTAATCTTATTTGACTTTTTAAATATGATGATTATACATAACTGAGATTTGGATTTTTTTATTATCTCCATCATTGCGAGCAAAAAATATCAGCAAACCTGGCATGAATATCCAGGTAAATAGTCCCTTTCCCACCCTTCCCTTAGGTGTTACTAGGAGCCTCTGGTTCTTTACATTTGTTTATCCTTAAGATTTATTTTTAGGTTATTTGCAGAATAAACATAATACTTTGATTTGCATAATTTGATTTATCATATGATGTCTAGACTCAGACAAAGGCCGTTTACACTATAAATGAAATTATTGCATAAAAACACGGGTGGTTTTATGAATAGTAAAGCTGATCTACAATATTTTACAATAATTAGGGCCAGTCCGTTCTTAACTAATATAGTTCATTAATTCATACATGATGATTCAAGTAACAGTTAGGTTCAATTTATAAAGTTGAATACTAAATGCGTTGTTTGAATGTCTGCCCATCCAATTTGTTCACTTTAGGGATGTTGTCATCTTTGTTTTTAGACATGATTTTAAAATCAATATAAGAGAAAAAGAAAATCTTATCATTTAATCTTATTAAATAGAACTTATAAAACATTGCATTAACTAGTCCTTTATATATTCATATAATATAATATTGTCATTGTTTTGTAGGATCCCTGAAGGCCAGTATTTCAATGTGATAAAAAGTTGACCTTCAGTGAAGCTTATTAAGATCCAGGGAAGGTATATAATTAACTCCAAAGATATCACCCTTTCAAAATAATTTATTTTACTTTTCGTTTTAAATCTGCAATAGAAAGTGGAGGATCGATTTTCCCTCCTTCTATCTCAAGTGCCCCTAGAGGACTCTAGGGGCTTAGCCGCTGGTAGTAAATAAATTATCTCGAATTGTTTTCATTCTCTCCAAATTGTTTCCTATAACTATACAAATGTGACTTTGAAAACTTTTCAGAAAATAATATTACTTTTAGATACCTTTTCAGTAACGAAGCTACTCTATAATTTTATTTTCTGTCGGATATGGGGGAAATATGATTATCTCGGCTGATATTTAAGACACGTTGCCGATTTTTCTTAAGATACTCTTAACCAACTAAATATTCAGTAAAAAATGTACTTAATCAATTGGTATAATAGTCTTTCTACAAGAATATGATTATTTAATCATATGGAAATTATGTTTCATGATTATTTTATATAAATTTATTCTTGATTTTAAACCACTGAAATAAATTTGTCCTTTCATCTATAATTGTTTGGCAACGCTACTTGTGGATGTTATTGTTCACATCCCTGTTTTTTTTTACATGAAAGGTACATTAAGTACATATAGAGTTTGTGTGAAGTACTAACCCCGTCGTCAAAACAGTTGACATTCTATTCAGGGAGTAAGGGAGGGGAAAATGGGCAATTAATTCAATTTAAGAGGGTTCGCTGAAAAGCAATGAAAATCAGATTTATCAAGAAAATTTCACCAAAATTGTAAAGGGATTATGGTAACCTAATTTAGAACAAAATTAGTTCTAAGAAAAAAATCATTTACTTGAAAATTAAATTATCAA
>LS057305.1:0-11093 GCA_900241095.1 Acartia tonsa
TATTTATAGGCAAAAAAAAAAAGTTGCTCCATTGCTTTAAAAAGGAGGCTGAGACCTAATTTTCAGTCAGGTTTCCCATCCCTTATCCATGAATTTTTAGGATAAGGAAAAACAATTTTGGGAATTTTTTATGTCTTACTGCACAATGGTTTAAAAACAAAAAGGATGTAACTATAAAAACAATTTATTTACTAGAATGAAAATGGCGCCCATAAATGAAAGAGTATTTACACTTAATGAATGTGAAAGAAAATTCAGCTTCAGCGACTGTAATTCAGTGGATTATGTAAAGAACAGGTATATTATTAGAAAAATATTTACTTACCTTACATTTTTTTCCAGCATTATCAGTCTATCAGATTATAATATTTAGAGAGGAGTGTAATTTTTTTGGCTACCTGATAACAATGACTGAAAGAATGATCTATCACAACAGTCTCAAACCAAAAGCACTTTCTATTCTAAATGACACTTTGGAACTTCAAAGCTTCCAAAAGAGACCTAACATAAATGGATGTCATAGTTTCCTATGTCTGTCAAAGATGAATGATTCCAATGACCTACAAAGACAGCTGATTTCTCCCATTATTGATCTTGTTACTCTTCAAGCAATTGAGATGGGAAAGCCTGAATTAGCTATGGAAATGGTTTTGCAGGTAATAAATTATTGACAAGGGAAGTAGGAATGTAAATAATGCCTAAAATTTACATAAACCTAAAGGTTTTAAATTGAATGAATATCATTTTGTTGTTGTATTATTGTTGTACATTTATAGGAAGGTCATTGTTATAAATTTCACTTCAATATATTTTGAATTGCACATTCTTATTTATGTATGGTTCATTTTCATGATTTTGACAATTGAAATTACAGTTCCTATATGATGAGGAAGAAATACCAACAACTACAACTGCAGAAGAGTACATGAACTTTGGAAATGATACAGTTGTTGATGTATGGGAATTGATGGGAAAAAGATCAGTCTCCATGTTTGATCAATACATAAAATTGCCAAATACTAAATTTTCAACATCTGAAAATATTACGGTGAGTCAAAATTGTTGTTTAAAATTGGGAAAAATACCAAGGGTCTATGAAAATAAATAACACTTTTATATTCTTTCCCTAAAAAGGCTTCTTTCTACAGGTTCACTAAAATAAGTATGGATTTTTTGATGATTATAGGCAAGGAGAAAGTTATGAGCTAAAAAACTAGGGCCGGTAACGAATTAATACATCGATAAAAAGTTACATATGTTAATATCTTTCTTGTCATTTCTAATTAAAACTAGGAAAAGCATAAAATATTTTTTAAGGGTTATCAGTACAGTTTAGTCTCATGTGATTGGGATAAGAAATATGAACAACTTAAGTTATTGCAACACAAAAGTGTTCAGTTTACTGAGATTGGAAAATTAGGAGATTTTTTGGTTACAATGAAAAATTTATTGAGATCATACAGTCAATTTTCTGTACTCAAACTATATCTTTCAAAAAACCTTGCAATCCAAAGTCAATATGAAATAGAAAACACCCTGACTAAAATGTTACAAACAATTATCAATGACACTGAGATAACATGGGCCTTGGATGATGCTATTGACATTTTTCTTGCAACTGGATCAGGACAAATTACAGGTATACAATTATTTTTCAATAACTGTGTAAACATGGAATATCCTTGCACTTATCATTTTTTTCTTAAGTTTCTCGAAGTATTTTTTTATTTTATTGCCAAATATAGTATGTGTTAAGAATTTATGGAATTTGTTATGTGTTTATGAATTCAAATTAAAAAAAAAAATTTTCTCTTATTTCACAGCATATTTTTAATGATATTTATCAAACAATGATTTAAAAAAAAACCTTCAAATAAGTAAACAATTATACAAGGCTTCAAAAAAAACATTACTGTTAGTAGTTTTAATGAAATATTTGCACTAATAGATACATAGACCCGGCTATAACTGATAGCTGATTTTTAATGATTTTTGGGATTAATGCTTTACAATTTTTTGTCTGCCACTTAAATATTATTTTATATATTAATTTGCTTGTTGGTTATACTTTAATCCTGATATAGGCGGTCAAGATTTACTCTATGAATGTTGTAAGTTTGAATAAATGAGGATGCATACATAAATTTCCAGTAGGGCTTAAAAAACAATTAGTCTCTGCTGGATTCTCAGCCTTACTGAAAAATCATATACATAGCATTGTATCATAGACAATTTTCTATGAATAATAGAATAAAAATCATAACAAGTTTTAATATAATAAGTTTTCATTTTAATATTTACAGAATACACACAATGAGATAAATAACTAATATTGTTTTCCATTAGGATTTAAAACAGAAATGAATAAAGATAATGATAAATTATGGTCTTCATATAATCCTGAGAACTGGCATAGTCTGGACCCTTCAGAAAACAATTGTGTGATAACAGAGTACTCAAATGCTTTAAACAAAAAGTTTGGCACAGGCTATGTTGACCCTTGCTCTAAACCTTCACCTTTATGTGAAAAATTTTGTCGTAATTCAAAGATATTTGCAAAGCATATAGTATCCAATGAGAATTTACAGAAAGTTATCTATCATGTTTCTCATCCTACTGAAACTGGCAAAAAAGGAAACAAGCTGGTGCCATTTTGTTATGGAGGTGATGAAACTGAACAATTCAATACTGTTGGAGAATTCAGAAATTACAATTTGACTACTGATTATGACTTCTGTAAGCATGCCACCCAAAGGATAACAGATATTGGAGTCTGTACAACTGTGGACTTTCAGGATTTTTGATAATATTTTAATCCATAGTCTCCTTTCAAGACATTATTGATGGTCCCATGTTAATAAAAAGAGGACTGAATCAGTTCTTATTCTTATCATTAATAATTTCTGGATGAACTTACATTGTAGCCAGCTTTAGCCTCTTTGAAGATTTTTATTAATTAAAAGTCCAAATGTCTCATAGGATACCTTTAAAATTAGGTTTAAACCTGAAGAATCCAGAATTTCAAGAACATACTTCATTAAAAACTTTAAAAGACCCTATTCTTTGCACAACAAATTAAACTTGAAATATTAAAATATTAAAAAGAGTTTTATTTAGGAGTATAATGTAACTGGAGATAACAATGAGATATTTGAAAAAGGAATAACATTGATTATTGACTCTTCTGCGTACATCAATCAAAAAGATTTAGCAGGAATTAGGGACTATTGGACTGGACCAGATAAAACAGCAGGAATGTTTTATAATGGAATATTTGAAGCCAAAAATACTCCACTGGATGAGGTGAATAGTCCTAAGATACTTATTCATGATAAGAATCTAATTCCTGCTTTTCTTGGAACTTCACAAACTATTGCAACAATAAATACAATTAAATTAAAGGGAAAAGGTATGGCAGAAACATTCATTCCACTTGAGGTAAACAATTATCATCTTTTACTATATTTTAAAAGTACAATTTTTAATTCAAATCTGCTATAAAAATATTCAAAGCCTAATTACATGATAAATTCTTAAATTTTTAACTTCGTGTAATCATGCCAACCAATCAAAAAAATCTTTACAACTAAATATCTAAAGGATTCTGAAAAGAGTTTATTAATTTAAGGTTACAAGTATTGAAAATTCTCCTGATCTTCAGGAAAATTTTGACATTCAAACAAGAAAATGCAGATATGCTGATGAAATTGCTGATATAGAAATGTTTGACTATTATAGCCAGGTAATTATAAGCAATAAGTCAGGATGAAGTTATCTACCATTACCTCGTAAGGGCAGGATTATCCTTCGATTTAAGTGATCATCTAGAGAGGCTAGAGCATCATCCACGTGTAATGGGATGCGATACTCTAACACCCAAGGATATTAGGTTATGTTACATCCATCAGACAACCAACCCTTTGATTGCACAACCTTTGTTTGAGAAGTCCTAACTGTGAGTGTGCATGGTAGTGAGTTGCGCCTGTTTATGGGCCAAGGCAATCCCCCTACTCTTACTATTACTACTCCTAAGTGTTGAGCCATTATTACGGGTTATCAGTCAGGATAAAGATAGTACACTAATGAGATTAAATATCTATTACAGGAAAATTGCATTTTTGAATGCAAGACAAGATATGCTGCTAGGTTGTGTGGTTGTCTACCTTGGTTTGTTCACAAATTAAAGCAGACAACCAACCAAATCCCAGTGTGTAATTTATTTGGAAACAAATGCTATGAACAAATGATGCTGGCTGCTAACAAAAGACTTTCCTTCTCTACTCTTTCAATAAGTATTAAGTGTTCAAGTTTTAATAGTTATTTCTTGCATTGTATAATAAACAGCTTTCCGCAGATATAGAATGTACAATTATATGATTAAAACCAGTTTTTTTACCCCCAAGGTGCCAAAATCTTATGATTGTACATTTTCATATTCGTAAAAATATGCTTGACATCGTTTTTTTGAATGTGAACCCGTTCCTATCAAACGGATTCGAATGAATACAACAAAATTTTTTACATTTCTCAATTTTTTAAATACAATTAAATTTTCTACACTAATTTTTTTTTATTTTAAAGTTACCTTACATTAAGTAAAGTATATGATTGGCAGAATAAATAATTATGCTACATGATGTCTCTAAATCAAGATAATTTCCGCTGGATCAAAATTAGTTCTGATCCTTGGTGCAAACACATATAATACAGACCACTACTCACAAACTTGTAATGAAGATAAGATTAATCTGTATTATGTTGGGGTTTGCCTTTGGTTCCTCAGAACAAACATATGTATTATTCTTATTTATCTTTCTTATCCACAGAAAAATATTCTATAATTGCATTCTACTTCATTATATTTCATACTAAATTTTCTAAAATTAAGGAGGCCCAGACTGTAAGTGTTTTCCTGATTGCAAGGCAACCAGGGTAAATATGGAATCCAAAGTTAAACGTATAGAGGTGAATACATATAATATTATTAACACTTATGTGAGAAATATAAATGACTTAGTTCAGAATAGATTCAATTATTTCAAAGATCCATAGTTCTAGGATAGCCCATAATAATCTGGCAATGCTCTGCCGTAAATTCTTTTAAAAATCCATGTTTTATTGGCAGCACTATTAGCAGCTGAAGCTGTGGCAGAGGCAGCACTAAATAATTTAAAGATCCGGCTCTGAATCCAGAATTATTCATCATATTTATACAAATGATATAATAAACTTTAGATAGAGCCAACAAACAACATTCAACTTTTGGATTTCTCAGCAATTCCTAAAGAAAGATCAATGAAACCTACTGATGATGATTGGAATAACAACACTTGGGTAACAGACCATCTTAGTGACAAGTTTCTATTACCTTATGTAAGAGACAAGCTTAAAGGTAACATTTTATTTTTCTATAAATAAAAAAGGAAGTTTTTAAGTTTTAAAAAGATTATTTGTTGATCATTTGATTTTCATTTGGAGTTAATAACTGAAAGTCAAAAAAATAACTAAATCATAATGCTCATTTAATGCCTATATCAGGTACAGAGAGTAAATGGTTTTACAATGGAAACAATTTGACATATGACATTGAAATGTTTGAGGATAAGAGTAGGTAAGTAGATTATATTTTATGTTAAAACACCAATATATATAAAACATTTGATGAAAGAGATTATTTGCTAGAAATAGTGGTGTAAAATAGATTTAAAATATTAAAGATATTTTCGTTGAAAAAATCTGGCAGCTTGGAAAAGGAGAAGCATCTAGGATATTTTTTAGCCTGCAGTCAATGTCAAACATAATAAATATCTTAAACAATACTTTTCCTTAATTCTTTTCAGATGTGAGACAGAGCCTTTTATCAATTGTTACATATATGAAAGAGCCCAAAATCTTGTTGTGATTAGGATAGATTTTGCAGAAAACTACTTTGCCCAGAAGAATGTTGTTGACAGAGCACCAATGAACACTAAGATAGCTGGGTATGGTGGTACAATAGGCAAGTATAAACAAATTTAACTAAAGTCATGATACAAATTTCAAATAAACAAATGAACATAAAATAACCAAGTATATATCATTAACTATAAACCAATTATGAACAAAATATTGTAAAGGATTGTTCCTTGGATTTTCCTTTATGAGCATTGCAGAGTTTGTTGCATGGATAGTTTCAAAAGTCAGATCAACAACTTTGAAGATTTTCATGTAAAACAGGTAAAGGTGTATTTATTTATTTTTATTGAATATTTCTTTATAATTCAATAGCTTATTTTTATATTTTATATTGAATCTAAATAATTTTTAGACACATGCACTAGAACAGAAACAATACTTATAACTCATCATTTTTTTGCTTTATGTCTTTTTATTATACCTATATGTAAAAGTTATAACAGAATAAATAAAAGTTTTCTTTGTGTTATGTTATTTAATGTATGACAGCATACCAAAAAAGAGCTAGATTAAAAAGTCTTATAAAGTAAGTTTTTTATATGTTCGAACATAATTACATTACAAGTCAAATATGCTTTCAAAACAGACCTTTTTTGAACCAATACACTGAAACAGTTTAATTGTAAGCCCAAGTAATCAGTTTTAAAATATCTTTCTATTGTATATCTATTCTTATTCTTATACAGTAGACCGATAATATTGTTTTTAATTATTAAAATTTTCACTAACTAAATTGTTTTTAGAACGGTGAAATAAAAAGAAAACAATTATAAATAAGATTCACTTTTATTAATGATATACATAGATTAATTAACATTTACAAAAAAAAGATATAACAATAATTTAATTGCAACAGACACAAAAACACTAATTATTATATTTTACATGTTTTACCAATTATTAACAAGATGTAAGATGTAGAACAAACAAGGTTCTAACCCCCTCAGTAACACTTATCTTTTACCTAGAATTTATTATTTTATATTACTTACTTTTTTTAGAATTTAACTGCAGATTAAAAAATTAAAATAAAATAAAAAGAACTTTACTTAAATGATATGAATGTTTAAAAATGATTAAATTCAACTCACCACCACTTTTTCTGCTGGAAGATATCCTACAAAAAATGTAAGTTAAACAGTTTTTATTATTTTAAAGCAGGAGGAAATTTAGTTTCATTGAAAAAAATTTTTTAAATTAGAAAACTTTCTAATACCTCTAAAAGTGCAGGTAGAAGAATATTTTGCCTAGATTGAAATCCTGAAACAAATATAAATATGTCAGGGATTTGACATAAAGTTTTATTAGGTCATATGGCTAATATTTAGGTATGATAATATGGAAAAAGTAAAGGGAACACCATTTTACTTTTTGGTTTATCTCTAAACCAATTTTTTCTAAAGACAACCATTGCACTATCTTTGCTTATTCCTGTATTGGAGCCAAGGCAATGTTGTATATCTGACAAAGCAGAAGCATGAACTACTTTAGATTTGACGCTATATAGGGCTAAGTTTCAAACCTACCATCTTTAAAGCAAAGATACATGTAATGTCACAATTGTATTTTATTCTATTTTTCCTTTTATAAAGATCTTGCTAACCACTGAACCTTTATGGTTCTCCTTTTTGCTGCTCATATGTCCTTTTTTAAAATCTGTTGAACAGCCTGACAGTGACTAAAAAAAGAGAAATCCTAATACTGTATATTTTATATACCTGAAGACTGACGAGCAACAGAATTTCTTTGAGCCATTGCAATTGCCAAAAATATAGATACTGAAATATATATTGATGATATTAATAATTTTTACCTAAAATTTGTTCATTAAAAATAATGTACTGTTATAATCAGGAATTCAATTTGGCTAACAGGTTGGAAAAGAATTAATATCAAATAAAAGAGTTTGAATTTACACAACATTTAAAAAAATTTTACAGCTTGTGTTTATAGAAACATTTGGCACTACCAACTAACTCACAGAAACAAAATCTTAGTTTCTGGACTTTAAGATTTTTTAAACTAATGATATATTAAAGATATTTGATTGATTAAGAATAGAAATAAAAAAATAATTACCTGTCAATGTAAAAGCCACTGCAACATTGGCGTAAGCTAACTTTACACTGTTATTTGGAACCACTCTAGATTGAAATTATTAGGATTAGTCTAAATAATTTGTTTACTACATTTCAAAATTGAATTTATTATTATTTCATTAAGTCCTCTTCATGGGGTATCTCACAAAAATTGTTTTCGTCTTTTATATTTAGGGTGGGTTGATCAAAACTGAAACTATGGATGATTTAAAATTTATCTAAAGTCTAAAAGCAGAAGACTAACACATATAGAATTGTATAGCTATTTTTGAATAATGAAATCATAGATAATATTTTCACCCTAAAAAAATGTTTTAATCTACTTAAAATCACCAAAAAGCCTCCAGGAACATGATATTCCCCTTGGTATATCTGTTTTAAAGATCTTACTTGACCCAAAAGTAAAAAAATTGTATGTAAATTTCTTAAATACAGGATACTGTTTTAGGACATTTGTACATTTGATTATATATTTCAATGCTTCTAAAATTGTAACTTCTTATCTTAGAAATCATTGTTGAAAATTCAGTGAATGGAATACTAATATCATTTTTAAAAAATTTACAACAATATTTGTTTATTACAATTTTCATTTCAGTAGAACTGGATGATGTAAAGTAAGATCTTTAAAACAGCTATACCATTTTTAAATGTCATATTGAATTTATGTGCTAAAAAAGATAAAAGATGTAATTAGTTTACCTATATTTGATTGTCCTACTCCCTATTGGTGCCGTAGGTCTAGCTACGTCACTGAAAGAACCACCAAAAAAACCTGTTGTTTTGATAGATCTGAAAATAAAAATTTAAATCTGCACAAAAGACAAATCCTCTAATATGAAGTACATAATTTTAAATACTTTTACACTACAGTTAAAGTATTTGCATACATATTATGCAGGTATGCTTGTCTGTCTATTAGTGTTTGTTGGTGTAGGTGTGTGTTTGGGTGTGTATGTGACTGTCTGTTTGTCTTTAGAAGTGTGTGTGTCTGTTTGTCATTGTGTGTATGTGTGTGTGTAAATCTCTGTATGTGTATACATGTTTGTGTGTGTGTGTGTGTGTTTGTGTATTGTAAAAGTAGAAATACTTAACCCTATAAAAACAAGAACAATTATTTGTATAAGAAGTACAGCTGCCCAGCATGCAATTCACTTACAAGTAGCTTAGCTACTCTATAACTCTATAAGTTACCATTTCTGTCCGTCCATCCATCCGTCTGTAACGTCAATTTTCTCTCCCTTTTCCTCGCTTATTTTCTTCTCCTCTATGGATTTAGAATATACATGATTATATAGACAAAGGAAAAATTTCTACAATTTAGGTTGCTAATTTGGACCTCACTTACTGGTCAGTTTGTTCATCCAGTAGGAAGGAAGGGTATGGGGTAAAGGGGCTGGAAGGGGAGATCGATAATTTAGCCAACTACAAGTTTTACTTTATTAGAGCTCACGATAATCTGGTGCAAGATCCAAGTCATAATAAATCCATTCTTATTTATTGATCATCGGGTCTTAAAGGTTAAGATAACCGTAATTTGATGCACACCCCCAATTATGATACACAAAATTACCTCTCTGGTAGATTGAAATTATGTGTGGAAAAAATTTGACACTGCTTGTAGTTCGTACAACCTAATCAGGATTTGATATAACTCCCCAACTTTTCAAGCCTGAGAGAATATGTATATTAAACTTCGGGTACTAGTACAATTTACAGTCAAATGTCCACTCCCCTTTTTGTTGATGAAATGATTTCAAAATAAAATTTCAACTTCTTATCTTAACTTAAAAATTTAAATAAGACTTTCCGACGCACGATAATTATAGAGCATATGTGAGTGTGTGTGTGTGTGTGTGTGTGTGCTTGTGTATGTGTGTGTGTGTGTGTGTGTGTGTGTGTGTGTGTGTGACAGAAAGCTAAATAAGAAAATGTGTAAAATGTGTTTAGTCAAATAAGAGGATATACACAGAAAGGAAAGTCAACTCAAAAACTTCTATTCAAAATTGTAAAAATATAAATAAAAGTGACTTATAAGTGTTAATAAAAAGTATCAAAAATGGCATTTTTATCGGATGAAATGAAGGCGCAACTTATGAAGGTATTAAAAATGATTATACATTTTAAAAGAATTAATTATCTTTTTACTAATAATTATTCTTTTACTTTAAAAATAAGAAATGCCGGTTTTTATTTTATGGTATTAAAATATAATTTTTAAAATCAAAAAATATTTATATAATTTATTTTGTACTTTTGAATGTATATTATAGTAATTAAATAATGATTTTTTAATTTTAAAAAAAAATCTGAAATCACGCAACCTATGCAAAGTTTATTCATAAAGTGCAAACCCACTCCTCCCTTTTTAAAAATTTTTCAAGAGTAAGAGGAATACTTTTTTTTACAAAACAGGCACAACTCATAACCATGCACAGTTAGGACTTTCAGACAAAGTTCGTGCAATTAAAACGTTAGTTGTCTGCCATAGTTGGGATTTTATTGCCTTGGGACCTAATATAATTGTCTGTCCCTAAGATGTCCCAAACGTCGGAGTGGACAAACGCAGGAGTGGACACTTAACCTAACCTAACCTATTTTAGACCATATTTTAGGTTTTTCAAAAGCCTAACCCCTGCAGGGGGCTAAGTTGTATATTCAAATCTTAACCTAACCTAACCTGTATAGAAATACTTACTTAAATTAATATTTTAACACTCCGTTATCTACCGTCCCCAAGAGGTATTAATCCTATTCTTTTTCCTTATGTATCAATCGTAGGTAAAACCGTATAATATCTTGCTAAACTTCAATAGTTTTACAAAGGGAACTATGCACGAACAAGAGCAAGAGAATCTCAGCACCTTCCAGCAGCGAACCTGAGTATTTTATTGATGAATATACTATGTATGGTGAAACATGATTTTATAAGTTGATATCAATAATACAAAGTAGTACGATGTCTGTCTGTCTGTCCGTCCGTCTGAAGCTTAAGATCTCGGTAACCACTGAACCGATCGGATTCTACTCTTGAGGGTA